>APFE030350054.1:10746-40708 GCA_000404065.3 Pinus taeda | reverse complement strand
TGTTGTTATATATTTAATATTTGTATTATTTTCACTTCAAATTTTATATGAATCACTATTTAAAAAGAAATGTGAATATTATTATTTTTGACATAAAATTCATATAAAATGCTAGTAAAAAAAATGTTAAAAATTTCCCATAAAAATCATTTATTTGACATGTCATTTTTAGCAAAAAAGTCTCAAAATGCATGTATTTTTTATTATATCTACATTCAAAATGTGTATTTGTTTTTTCAAATGTCTAAAATTATTATTTTTTTAGTGACAATTATTTGATGTATATTAAAATATTAGTTAGCTATACATAAATATATAGAAAATCATAATTCTAAAATATTGATCTCTTTTTTTTGACTATACAAAAAATGAAGATTTCATTACAAAAAAACACAAAGTTGGAAAACACTTAAAAAATAAATATATCAGGGAAGAAGAAGAAGAAGTGGGAGAAGACAACTACTTCAAAAATTGTCAAATTTAAAAAATAATATCCATACTTAATACATTAGAAAATTTAGAGTGTCAAATGTAAGACCCCCAAAGAAAGGAGTTGATGTTGCATCGATTTTTTTTTTAAATCAACATGGAAATCACTAACATTTAAAAAAAATGTTCATACTTGATACATAAGAAAGTTTAAAATGTCAAAAATATGCTAAAAATCAAAGGATGTATTATGAATCAACACTTTTCAAAATTAGATGATTTTTTGCTACCTCTAAAAAGTAAGAAATCGACAAAGTTTTCGTTTGATTGGAAACTTTGATCAAACTCAAAATGGAAGGTATTAGGATCTTCAATTGACATACCGTAAAAATTAGGAAGTTCAGATGGTGTAATATTTTTCATTTTTACCTCAATACCAAGGAGTGGTGTTGCATCTAAAATGGGAAATCTAAAGGTTCCTTCATTCTCTAGTTCTTTTTCTCTATATATTTCTCCTCTCTCAGTTCTTCTTCCAACTTCAACATTAGATTGTCTTTCATCTTGTTCCACTTTAGCTTTCCTCTCTCTCTCTTCTTTCTATTTCTATTGTTAGTGCTCTTTCTTTTGTTATTATCTCTCTCTCATGCAATTGTAGAATCCACATTAAGTTCTTGTTCCCCATGTTCTACCATATCTTCTTCTCAAAGGACTCAAAATTCTTTGTTCCAATCTTAAGGGTTTACTTCTAATGTCCTACTAGATGAGTTTGTTTGAACCTGTCCTTCTTTTGATGTTCCTACAACTAATAATGTTTCTTGAGTGAATGTTCCTGGTTGTACTTGTCCCTCTATTGATTCTTCCACAACAAATAATTGTTCTTGTACTTCTTGAGTACTTGAATTTATACTAATAGTGGGGGGATTTGTTTCACCAACTTAAATATATTTCCTAACTTTAATAAATTGACCTTTATTCTTCCTAGGCCTAATTAATCTATTCATATAAACTTGACAATGGCTCATGAAAACTTATTAAAGTAAATGTGCACATTCTTACCTCTAATCTTACTGCTTTAAGTCCTTCTTGTCCTAAATGTTTGTATTGAAAAGTGAATGAAAAAATAAATAAATAAAATTAAATCTAACTCTTATTGGGCTTTGTGAGCAACGGTGCCAAAATGTTGGTCTAATTTATTTGCATAAATTAGGACATAAATATTATCAAGCTAGGAGTCTGTAAATTTAGAATCACACCACTATATGTGAAGGATTGGCCTTAGATTATCCTTGATACCACTTTAAGATTAAAGAATGAAATTGCTTGTAACAAATTTTAAATCAAATCCAAAGTTATGGCTATCGCTAATTAACTAAAAATGCAATTTTAAAATGAAATTTAAACTAATCTAAAATGAAAATTTTGTCAATATTGACTAAGTCACTATAGTGGAAATAATGAAATTTCTAACTTGCAAAGAAAACAAGATTCTTGTTTATCAATTCAACAAAAAAGGAACTAATTTTCTTTAAAGAGTTTAGATTCAAAAATCGATAGGTGTCATTTTTACTCAGCGTTTCGAGTTGCAAACATGACTCATCATCAGGATATCAAAATCAAGAGAAGGAAGTGAGAGATAATTGAATAAATCCATAAGCTGAAGTAAAATAAAAATAAAAATAAAAATACAATAAAAGGAAAAGCATGTCGGTAGACAAAAAAGAAAGGAAGAAGAAGGAAAAAGGTGAATAAAGTATATGCTCGCTAAATATGTAGCCAACATCCTTAGACCCCTTCTTGGAAACATAGATTAGTTCATTAACGACTCCAAGCAATTTGTTGATCTCATCGAGGATGGCAAATGTGACCCTAATGATTTAATTGTGAACTTCGATGTTGTCTCATTATTTACCAGTTTCCCCCTTAATGAAGCTATTGAAGTGATCAACAATGTTATTGATCCCCAAACTGCAAAATTGGTTGAAATCTGCCTTCGGTCAACATTATTCAGTTTCCAAGGTGAATTCTTTGATCAAACCATTGGTGTAGCCATGGGATCCCCTTTATCCCCCATTGTCACCAATCTATATATGGAGATGTTTGAAAAGAAGGCCATAAACACCTACCTTTAAAACCAAAAATATGGAAAAGATATATAGATGACACAAATGTTAATTGGCCCCATGGAAAATCAAAACTAGATAAGTTCTTGGAGCACCTAAATGATTTTTCAAATGATATCAAATTTATCATGGAGCTTGAAGATAATAAGACCATTCCCTTTATTGATGTACTCCTCACTCGAAAAGAAGATGTAAGCATTGGTCATATTATGTGTAGAAAGAAAAACAAACTGAAAACTATATTCATGCTGATTCTCACCATCGTCCTACTCAGAAAATGGGGATCCTCAATACACTCATCACTATAGCCACTAGATTATTTGACAATGAGCACTTCCATCTAGAAATCAATCACCTCAAAAATGTTTTTCTTAATATTGGCTATAATCGCAAGGGCATTAACATAGCTATCAAAAGAGACAAGAAGAGCCTCCCCCCCAACTCTTCTCTGCCTAAAGGAAGAACATTTCTTCCCTACATATGTGGTACCATTGACAAAATTTCCAAAATCCTTAAAAGAAATGGTATTCTGACATCTTTCAAGCCCTTGGAGACCATCTGTCAAAATATGAGATCTTTTAAAGATAAGGTTGACCAATTTCAGTTCAAAGGAGTTTACAAAATTAACTGCTCCTTGTAGAAATTTCTCTATAGATCAGCTAGCTCTGATACCATGTAGAAATTCTGCAAATTCTCTACAAATCTACCTCTGAGATCTACGTAGAAAATCTGACTGTAGATTAACTCAATAATGCAATATACCAAATTAAAATACTATAATCTACTTCTACTATCAAACTTGTGGAAGCTTAAAGATCGAGCTGAATTAGAGCTGAACACATATAACCATAACAAGAAGAACCAATGCACATGAAGCACATAAAATACTCAGGGGAAAGCCTTAGCTAAAAACCCCACTATCTATATTATCATACAAGGTGGAAATACATCATAATTATACAAAGCCTTAGCTCTCACAACTAGCCAACTCTCAGTACAATCCTCCTGGATGCTCACAGGCAATCAAAGCTTCTCACAAGCCTTCTCACAAGCTCCTATTTCCTTGCGTAGTTTCTCCTGGTTGATCCTCCTGTTACCAAGTGGAAGACTAATATCTCACACTGATCCTACATCCTGTCAGAATTGCGCAATCCTCAAGGAACCTTACCTTGACTACATACATGAGTTTCCTTTATAGGAGAAAACATGAAACTAATACTACATTGTCCTTGACATTTAGCTCAATCAGGTCTTTCTCAGAATAGACATGCATGAGTTTCTGAAGAGGGAATCTTTAGTTATCTGGAGTACACTCGTTGAGGGCATGCATACATCAACTGACTAATAACTCGTAATTAGTTCCTAAAATAGTTTGGAACTAATTTAACTGGACTTAACTCAGTAAACTGAGCTAACTAATTACAACTCAAATATAACTCAATCTTATCTCCTTAATTTAAGGGATAACTGTTGCATGACTTCAGAAAGACTTCTAACTTGAATTTCTCCAACTAATTAATCCATAATGAATTAATTAACTATTTCCAAGCAGTTGGTGAGACTAAATTCGATTTTAATTCACAATTTTAATTCAAGGAAAAATTATAATTGGAATTTCTGGATTCTATTTTTATCATTTCTTGTTGCTATTTTCAACACTCCCTCTTAACAAGAAAGGAATTCAACTTGATCTCGATCGTTAACCTTTGGAAAGTTTTGCATGCAACACTTCTCTCAAGTGTTGTAGCTCCAGCAACTCAAAAAAAACATCCAACCTGAATCAGTATGATGCATCTGTCATCAAAGTCTCTGACTGCTATTTCCTTTGTCAACTGAAAACTTTGCGCTTTTGCTGACTCAGCCTTTCTGCACTGTTATCAATCCTTCTATGCGCTCTTCAGTATCTGACTACTCTAGCCTCTATCACTTTGATCTTTGACTACATCAATCCCACTGATTCCTCCCGCTACTATGTACTTTGGGCTCCCATAGCAAGGTATGATCCATGAGATAAAAACTCTTAATGGACCCTGCCCAATTTTAGCCTTCTTGGGACTATCACTTCACATCGCCCCACCTCACACCTGGAGGTATGGTTGCATGTGATCCCTCTACTGACTCTAATTGTGGCTCGTCCACAATTGTTTGAGACTTCTTCTGGGACTGCATGTTGAGAGGTAATGTACTCTCCCTCTCAACCACCAAGTCTCTAACATTTTCCTTGCTCCTCAAGGCTTTGCATGCATCTTGAACCTCAAGAGCATACAGGTTCTTAACTCATGAACTGATTTGATTCACCTGTCTCGTGGTGATGCGTCTAAGGAAAACCTTTCCCTTACTAAAAACAACATCGTAGCCTTTGTCCTCCAACATCGCGACTAATACCAAGTTATTTTTCAGTCCAGGGACATACTTCACATTGGTCAGGGTGATAGAAGCTCCATGCTCCCTCTGAAAAGAAACAGTGCCCACTCCTGAAACACTAAACCTTTCGTCGTCACCCATCTCTATGCGCATCTTGAGGTATTTCTCCTCCAAGGCACTGAATAAACTTTTATCACCGGTCATGTGGAATGAAACTCCACTGTCAAGATACCAACCACAACCCGTCATTGATGAAACCATGCATGCAATGAGGGTGAAGTCCATTTCAAACTGAGAGGATAATGCCTCACCTTTCGATTCTTCAAGGATCCCTTCTTGGACTTCTTCAATGGGCAATTAGTTGCATAATGTCCCATCTCGTGACAATTAAAGCATCTCACTTTAGACATGTCAACCTTCTTCCCTCCATGAGAAGAATTCGATTCCGAATGGGACGCATTCCCCTTCCCTTTCCTTGCCTTACTTACTAAGGCCAAATTTTCTTCATCATCATCCTTAGATGAAGAACCATCTCGTGTGCTCCTCCTGATCTCCTCCTGCATGAGATCCAACCACAGTCGTTC
Organism: Pinus taeda; assembly: GCA_000404065.3. Taxonomy (NCBI): domain Eukaryota; kingdom Viridiplantae; phylum Streptophyta; class Pinopsida; order Pinales; family Pinaceae; genus Pinus; species Pinus taeda. The sequence continues at coordinate 35,211 of APFE030350054.1, read as the reverse complement.
CCAATCTGGCAGTTTTTCCCTTCCATTCACAGAGTCTTGGTAGCTATTCCAGCTCTTTGGAAGGCCAAGGAGAGTGAGGCTCACCATATCATCATCAATAGTAGTTATTCCCACACTTCCAAGCTCATCTCTACAAGTGGTGAGCTTGTTCAGATATGTGGAAATAGTATCACCGTTCTCCATCTTGATTCTTCAAAACTTATCCTTGAGTGCCAATTTCTTTTGGTCGCTATTGCTTTGGTAGAGGTCCTTCAATGTCTTCCACATTGAATATGGAGTATCCTTCCCATGGAGACTCGAGACAATATGGTCTCGAACTCCCTTAAGGATGATCCATCTCGCCCTCGCCACACACTTCTTCCACTCAGCCAACTCTTGTGCATTAGTTGAACCTGGCTTTGGGATTTCTTGATCAATGAAATCCTTCAAGCCATTGTCTTCTAATACAACCTCCATGCGATCTTCCAGCTATGTAATCGAGCTACCTTCCAAGGCATACTCGAGTCTCAAGCCATAGAACGCCATTGGCCAACCTTGAAGTATGATAAGAATTTGATTTGCACCTGCAACCCCGAACTTCAAACTTCAAATTCTCTTCTTTGTATACTATTCACAACTTTGATAAACTTGGCTCCGATACCATGTAGAAATTTCTCTATAGATCAACTCGTTGTGATACCATGTAGAAATTATGAAAAATCTCTACAAATCTACCTCTGAGATCTATGTAGAAAATCTGACTGTAGATTAACTTGATAATGCAATATACCAAAGCAAAATACTATCATCTACTTCTACTATTAAACTTGTGGAAGCTTAAAGATCGAGCTAAATTAGAGCTGAACACATATAACCATAAGAAGAAGAATCAATGCACATGAAACACAGAAAATACTCAGGGAAAAGCCTCAACTAAAAACCCCACTATCTGTATTATTATACAAGGTGGAAATACATCATAATTATCAAAGCCTTAGCTCTCACATCTAGCCAGATCTCAGTACAATCCTCTTGGATGCTTACAGGCAATCAAAGCTTCTCACAAGCCTTCTCATCTGCCCTCAAAGCTCCTACTTCCTTGTGCAGTTTCTCCTGGGTAATCCTCCTGTTACCAAGTGGAAGACTGATCTCTCACACTTGTCCTACACCCTATCAGAACTGCACAATCCTCAAGGAACCTTACCTTGACTGCATGTATGAGTTTCCTTTATAGGAGAAAACATGCAAATGATAGTACACTGTCCTTGACATTTATCTCAACTGGGTCTTTCTTAGAATAGACATGCATGAGTTTCTGATGAGGGAATCTTCAGTTATTTGGAGTACACTGGTTGAGTGCATGCATGCATCAACTAACTGATAACTCACAATTAGTTCCTCAAATAGTTTGGAACTAATTTAACTGGACTTAACTCAGTAAACGAGCTAACTAATTACAACTCAAATATAACTCAATCTTATATCCTTAATTAAGGGATAATCTCCTTAATTTAAGGGATAACTGTTGCATGACTTTAGAAAGACTTCTAACTTGAATTTCTCCAACTAATTATTCCATAATAAATTATTTCCAAGTAGCTGGTGAGACTAACTTCGATTTTAATTCACAATTTTAATTCAAGGACAAATTAAAATTGGAATTTCTGGATTCTATTTTTATCATTTCTTGTTGCTATTTTCAACACTCCTGTGGGAAATGCTATATTGGGGAAACCAGGTTCTCATTCAAAAAATGACTTAAAGAACATGGGCCGGACATAAGGAAAGAGAGGATTCACACCTCTTCCCTTGCTGAGAATTCTTGTAAAACAAAACACCAATTATTCCTTGATGATACGAAAATCATCATGAGAGAGGATCACTATTTCAAGTGAAAGTTTAGAGAAGCTCTAGAAATCATTAAACATCCTAAAAACCTAAACAAAGATGAAGGTGTTGAAGTCAATCACAGCTGGACATTTTTAATCTCCCTCATCTAACCCCCTTTTTTTTTAATTCATACTTCCCCCTCCTTGAACCCTTTTCCCCTCTTCTTGGGACTCTCCCTTACTAATTCCCCCCTCCCCCCTCCTTTTCTTCATTTATTTATGTTTCTTCCTCACTTAATTATTCTCCCATGTTCCTCTCTCCTTCCCCTTTGTTATTATTTTATTTTATTTTCTAATTATTATATTAATTTTTTTTTTTTCCTCCTCTATTCTTAGCCTTGGTTTCTTTTCATTTTATTCTATTTCGCCTCTCTTATTATTTCTTGATTTTCATTTTCCATTCTATCCATTATTTTTTTTAAACTTTATTTATCTCTGTTTTATTAATTTTTGTCTTATTATTGTTTAATTTTTATTACTTTTTTTTATTATATATTATCGCATTAATTTATTTTATTTATTTATTTATTTTATGATTTTGTTTTTAGTATTATTAGTTTTCATTTTAGTTTCCTTATTAATTTTTATTTTCTATTTTATTGTATGATTTTTAATATTCTTCTCTTCCTTAATTTGGTTTATTTAATTTGTCCCCTCTTTTTAGGTACTTTATTCACCTTTTTCCATCTTCTTCCTTTCTTTTTTGTCTGTCGACATGTTTTTCCTTTTTATTTTTATTTTGCTTCATCTACCCTATTTATTCAATTATCTCTCACTTCCTTCTCTTGATTCTGATATCCCAATGATGAGTCTTGTTTGTGACTCGAAACGTTGAGTAAAAATGATATTTGTGGATTTTATGAATCTAAATTCTTCAAACCCTAACCACAGAAGTCTCCAAACAATAGTAATTTTCTTTAGTCTAGGATACAAACGTTTACATAGGTAGAAAATCAAGTGTAACAAAAATGCTCTTTCCCTTATGCAGATTGCTGACTAAAGAAGAAATTTTAATCACACATTCTTGAATGAAAAAATATTCTAAATAAAATTGAAGAACACAACTCACTCAAGTTTAATTGGTTGATCAAGCATGCATTAGGGTCTCTACTCGTAGAAGCTCCTATTGTAGTTTCATTATCCTACTCCCTTAGGTAAAACTCCATTGACTCCTCAATATTTTACACAATCAAGCAAAGGTTAAACATGGTTTCAAATGCAAATATCAACTCTTATTCAAAGGAAACTAATGTTGTATATGAACATTGAGAATTTTGCACATATATAATAGGGAATTTAAGAGAATTTAAAGAGGTATTTACCAGCAAATGAAAGGTAAAAAAAAAACCACAATATGGACATGCAAGAGATGGTGCACAAGTGAAGGGATTGGAGGCCCTCCAAGCCTCAACTTGCACACTAAAATATTTATATATTATAGAAACTCAAAATTGCTACATATATTAATTAAAATAAGGAAAGTACAATGTCTTTTAATCAAATGTTCAAATGTAAATATAAATATGTCACAACTCTTTCATGCCTTCATTCCTTAAGCTATTTATGAAAAGAAAAAGGAAACAAACTTCTTGACAATGTTCACCTCACCAACTAATTTCTAATTGTATCACTCATCTAGATCAAATTCAACCTCTGAAGTGGGAAAAAATTGTGCCAAAATTGTAACCATGCTCAGCTATATGAATTTGTTGGCAAAATATGCATTTCTCCCTATTGAGTGGTCACGCTGATCAGATCCCTACAATTAGATTTTTGTGGATCCAAGAGGACAGAATCCATCTCAGAAACTTGGAAACAAAACCCAGGTCTTTGTTTTTCCCAATATATCTTCATATATCTCAATGAAGGAAAAATATCCAAAATGCACTATCATGTAAAATATGGTAAAAATGATTTTACCATGTATACAATTGCCAAAATTAAAAAATTAAGATTAAATGATAAAAGTATGTTTTTAATGGTTTTATTGGTCAAAATGAAAAGAAAATGTGACAAAAGTGGCAATCCATAGGTTTATTGTGGTTGAAATAAGGTTTATTAATATGGCTATTTTTTGTCAAAAATGAGGACCAACAAGGCTCAAGTCGCCAAACCTATAGGCCATTTTACTGTTCAAAGGATAGTTTCCAACTTATAGAGGTAAGTTTATTGCCTAGAATGAAAGAAGATATAGCTTATAGCTTGGTTATTAGAGGATAAATACTTTGTTGCATCAATAAGCTCAATAATACAAAAGGAAAGGTTATACCATCCCTTACTATATATATATATAAATATACCAGAAAATGTCCAACAACCTTGGAAAAATGCCTCCCCTAAAATTTTTCTTGAGTTGGAGAGATCAACATATTTCTATCCATCGATAGATGGGAAAAACAAAGTAGTGATTTAGGAGATTTATTTAACTTTTGAGGGGTTACAATCATAAGCATATAAGAATGTACGAAAAAAACTTGATTTATATTCATCATTCTTATAACACAATGGTCCACGCTTCAACTAGTAATTCCCCTTCTGAAATTTTCTTTGGCTATGTGCCACTTTCACCTGAAGTTGTTGTATATGGATATCAAGGAGGAGTGAGGGAAGAAACCTTATGAGAAGCATTAAAGGTTGAAAAATCATTGACAAGATCAAATAGATTTGTTTGCAAGTATAAGATACATTGAACAAGTCATAAAATAGAGTATAAGGTGTGGCATGATCTCGCATAAGTGAGAAAACATTTAAGGTGGGATATAGATTTTTGTTGCATATAAACAAAGAAAGACTACAGGGTCCTAGTATGAAGATCAAGGATCTATTGTATACTATTTTTGAATCATTTATAATGGAGGTGATAATGCCTATAGATTCAACCTACCCCCATTATATATACTCGTTTTCTCAATACTAAATGTGAAACATATGGAATTATATGAACCTCTTATGTTGGACCAAGAAAATAATGAGCAAGTCTTAACTATCATAGAGTACCTAGAACTATAAGTTCAAGTAGGATAGGTAGAAGATAAAACCTTATATAAGAAGTCCAAAAAAACTAGATGATGGAAACATGGAATTGAATAAGTTTGCTTGGAAGGGAAACTCCCAAACAAGGTCAAATGGTGCTCCAAGGACAAGCTAGAGGAAAACTTTCCTCACATCCTTCAATAAAATATACTGGGGATCAAAATCCATCCTAAATGGGAAGGCAAGATCCAAATGTTCAATTTTTTGGGCTAGATTGTTCTCTGTGGTAGATAATTTCACTTTTAAAAAATTTCAACATTTTCATATTACTTTCACCCCATAACATTATATCATCGTTAAAAATTATGTAGAGATAACAATAACATCAATAATACAACAAAACAATAAGGAACAATAGAAGAAAAACATACGCAATAAAGACGTTGGGATTTAGGTCAGAGACCAGGGAAAAACCCCACAAGGGGGAAAACCCAACCAAATTATTCTTCTTAGATATTCATCAAAATGTTCAACTGAAATACAATGTAAACATATCATGAGACATAAGTCTTTCATCATCAATCACAATAGGTCAACTAGGGGCAATCCTACATCATACTAGATCCTCATAAGATAATAGTAGACATACCTCTCAAGGAGGTATTCACAAGCTCTCCTATCCTTGTCACACAGATTATTATTAATACTGTCATAAACATCATTATCATACAAATCATTTTTATATACATCATCGACATAAACATCACTACCATAAGTAGCAAAATCACACATCTCGGTCATAGAGGCATTGTCCCATCTATCATAGAGGCATTGTCTCACATCACTATCATAGAGGCATTGTCTCACATCACTATCATAGAGGTACTATCACACATTGACATCACATTAATTCCATGTATATATCATTGCCATATTTGTCACATGGACACTGCCATATATCATTGACATAAAGGATCTTCCATACATCATTAAGGTCATATAGTCTCTGTCATACATAAGAGCACTGCATACATCATTGGCTTAAGAGATTTACCACATATATATCACTTTCATCATTATATCAAGGACAATGTCACACATCACTGTTATTAGCACATAACTTTGAAGCCATACATTACTATTATAAGTATAGGATGACACTGCTATTTGTCACTATCATAAGCAAAGTTCACAATAAATATCATAGTCATGCAACATCATCATCAACACTATCAACATAATCGTTCTAGGGCTCACAATTCTAGTCATTTAAAGTCCATATGAGGTTGCCTCAAGTATTGTCCAAATCCAGTCATTCTCTACTATTTTTCCTTAAAAAACCTTACATCTAATAAACAATCATACATACCTCTCCATCACTTCTTCTAGTAGCCTTGACAATTTGGATCTGTGAACTTTCTTACCTAAGTGTTTCAACCTTCTTTTAGGGCATCTGAATTGTCATAGATCAACAAAAATTCTCTCAATGAAAACCTTATATTCTGCGCTATTAACCAAGGAATCTCGACAAATTGTTACAACTCTCCCTTAGACCTTATAACCATCGTTTAACATTCAAGCAAGGGCTCAAATCAGATGATCATCCTTAATGTAACTCTTCCCTAGTTAGACCACTAGAACAAACCTATTATCAACCTATAGACTTCTTCAAATAGTTCCGCTTATCCCTCAAGAAATGTGTCCTAGTACAACTATCTTCTAGGCCTCTTGACATGCCAATAACAATCCCTCCAAAAGACCGTGGTTAGATAAATGTGCCCAAAAGTCATCTTCAATATAGGGCTTGATCCTGCTTCCAAAACCCATAATATTTCAGCCCATTGAGGAGAGATTTGTCACACCAAAACATGAAAAGGATTTCCTTTCAAATTATACGAACATCCTATCTAAGTGTAGCCTTGGAATCACAGGGAATACACTTATATACCATAGAAATCAAACTTGCATTACACATAAAAATATATCCATAGATTTCGTGCTCCTTCATGAGAAAGTTGCCTCAGATATTTGCAACAACTTCAAAAGAAAAGTGTGATCTGAATTGCACATTTGGAGATGGATTGATCCTTTATTTATAGACATACACATGGTCCAAATAGATGCTTTGAGGGGTCAAGCTGACTTGATAATTTGAAAGGAAATACTTTAAATTAAAATTTGCTCATTATAATATTTAAATATTTTTTCCAAATGATTTTATGATTACTTTCCCAAGTGATTTTGTCACATCAAGGAGTGCCAAACTTATCAACAATAATAATTCTTTTATCTAATTTAAATTTTCCTTTTGGGGAAAGATGGATTCTCCTTGGGGTAGATGGGTTTCATATGGGGTAATTCATCCCATAACTACCCCAATTTTCAACACTCCCTCTCAGCTTGGGAGGAATTTCCGGATGTGCCATGTGTATTATCTTGGATGTACATGTGGCATCATTGCTGCATCATATATCATCTTGTCTCATCTCATCTCGGCTCATTTCAACTAAACATTGATTTATCGATCTAAAGAAGAAGAATGATCATGGGGGATATCAATTTACCACTAGGGTAAACATCCTCCAAACCCTATATCAATGACAATATGGGAGATCGATTTACCACTCCTTGGGAAATATCCTCCAAACCCTATGTCCATCGGTTGATCCTCATCGACCATAGGAGGGATCTATTTTCCACAAGAAGTAAAGGTCCTCTAAACCCATTTCATATCCAACGTGATCATTAGTGATCAAGTGGTTGAACACCATGCATCTTATACTTAGGGAGATCAATTTATCAGACACTCCTGCCATAGGTAAAGATCCTCCAAACCTAAGTATCTATCACTCATTAGCCAGATGAGTGGCAATCCAACAAGCCTATATTGTGGGTAGGATGCATGCCAGGGTATGTACTCTATCATGTATCAAACTTGACTAGGGCATATCAACTTATTAAAAAGATAAGGATCCTCCAAACCGTATAGTTTCAAGGAATACACCATGCCCCCAAGAGCTCCCAAATCTCATTGTTCTTGATCAGCCATGACCCCTTCCCGAAAGGGTCATATCCACCAATACTCCTACTCTTTGAAGACCAAGAACGTCCCTTTTGGTAAAAGCTTGGTAAGAATGTTAGCTATCTTCTCACTAATCGTAACGTGACAAAGCCTTATTGCTCCTCTCTGAACCATATCATGAATATAGTGATATCTAATCTCAATGATCTTGTACCTTTCATGAAACATGAGATTCTCTGAAATTCATATCCCACTCTAACTATAATATATCATAGTCATGTGTAGCACATGCTTAAAAAAATCTCCAAAGAGATTTCTCAAACATAATGTCTCGCAGCTAGCCATGCTAGCAACAATATGTGCCTCTATTGTACTCAAAGCAACATGCTTCTTTTTCTGGCTCATCTAGGAAATCATGGTAGACCCCAAGCTAAAGAAGCATGAAGATGTGCTCTTCCTGTCAATAACATTTCCAGCCTAATCAACATCGGTGTATCCATGAATTCTCAAGTCTCCAATAGTGTATCATAGTCCATGATTAAATGCATCATCTAGGTATCTCAATACCAAATTTGCAAAATCCCCATATATATGTTTAGGCTCTATGCTACAAATCAAGGATCCATCTGGCTATCAGCTCATCATGGGATCCACCAAATTTGCATTTGAAGAGGATTTTTTCAATTACTTCAGTGAAATTCATCAAGTATCCAACAACATACTTTCCTTGAAAAGGAAGACCTCATCATCTCTTAGTTACACTTCTAGTCTCAAGAAGTGGATCACCTAGGGCTCAGAGGTAAACTCCCTATGGTACTGAACGATGAGATGATTTGATCCTATCAAAATCAAATAATTAGCATGTAAAAACAAATATCAAAGACATACCTTCAACCTTGAAGAGAGGTTTGTATCTGCATTAGATGTCCATGAATCCAAGCATGCCATGTTCAAGGGACTTTCTTGAGTCTATCTAGGACTTCCATTGGTCTACAATCATGAGTTTCTTTCTCATGTGCCTCAATGCCCCGAGGTAGCTCCAAATACCTTAAATACATCATGTGGTATATTTCACTCAAGAAATCCATCATAAGTGTCTTCACAGGGGTGATTTCAATGAATTTTCTTCAGCCCAACTTTGATCCCATGTTAAAGTTTTTGGGCTAAGTTTTTCTCACATGTAGATAATTGCAATTTTAAAATTTCAATATTTTCCTATTAAATTCACTCCATAATATCATATCATCATTAAAAACTATGTAGAGATAAAAATAACATAAAAAATACAACGAAACAACAAGGAACAATAGAAGAAAATCATATACAATAGAGACACTAGGATTTAGGTCAGAGACCTTGGAAAAACCCCACAAGAGGTGAGGCCCAACCAAATTCTTCCTCTTAGATATTCATAATTTTTTTCACTGAGATACAATGTACAAATATCATGAAACAAAATTCTTTCATCATCAATCACATTAGGCCACCTAGGGCCAATCCTAGATCATACTAGATCCTCATAAGATAGCAATAGCCATACCTCCCAAGGAGGTATTCACAAGCCCTCCTATCCTTGTCATAAGGATTACTATCAACACTGTCATAAGAATCACTGTCATATACATCGATGTTATATGCATCATGGTCATAGAAATAAACGTCATAAGTAGCATAGTCACACATCTCAGTCATAGAGGTATTCTCACATCTATCATAGAGGCACTATCACATCTGTCATAGAGGCACTATCACATCTGTCATAGAGGTACTATCACACATTATTGTTATATCAATGCCATGTACAGATCACTACCATATTTTTCACATGGACACTGCCATATATCATTGGCATATAGGATCTGCCATACATTGAATGAGAGAGAGGCCAAACTTTTCTGGGTTAGTAGACAAAGGTTGAGCGCAGGTTTTGACTATAGTTGACTGCAAATTTGCTGGAGGTTGACCACAGAGTTTTTCTCTCCTTTGATCGATGTTTTTAGGAATGTTTTGACTGATTTTTCCCCAGCAAGGAAGCTCACATTTATTGGCAGGTTGAACAAACCTTTTGGAGCAACTTTTATAGTTGACTTTTGGACTAGTTATGGCATCTTTGACTACTATTGACTTTGATCAAAATTATAGACTTTGACTTTGGATCAGATTTGACTTTTGGGCTCTTCTCTCATTGGATATTAGTTGGTTTATTTTTGGGATAGTCAAAGGTTTGACTTTGACTTGTTGTTGATGAATTGGAACATTATATCTCTTTGCTGGACATTTGATGAAAATCTAATAGAAGAAGAATTTTGAAAGGGTTTTCTCTGTTGTGGGTTTTTCCCTAGTATTTGACCAAATCTCGTGTCTCTCTTGTTCTTATTCTTGTCTAAATTCTATTTTGCATTATATTTACTATTATATCTACAATTGTTTATTATTATTGGAATATTGAATGAATTTATTGCTAATTGAATAAGAATTGGAATAAGTGATTATTAAGCATAGAATAGTGGAAAAATTAACATGGTATTAGAGCTAAGGTGAATACAAGCCCAAGGAGACAAGAGACAAAAGAAATCACCTTTGAAGGAATCAATTTGGAAGAATATACTTGGTTACGATGTCTACCTCATACTTCATAGATGTAGATAAGTTGAATAACTCATCTAATCTTGCTACTTGGAAGATCAAGTTGGGAGTGACATTAGATGAAAATGATGTTTTTGAATATGTGGAAGGAAAAGTACCTAAGACACTAGAAAATTCTGTTGCATTGCTAGGGCCAAGTATAAGATAGGTGAGATCAAAGACAAGAAAATAATTATTGATTCTTTGAAAGATCATTTTATTACTTACATTGGAAAATCGAAGAAGTCTAAGGATATCTATGACAAGCCAGTTGGGATGTATGAGGTCAACAATTTGAATCACATTCTCTCCTTGAAAAATCAATTCAAGGAAATCAAGATGAACAATGGAGAGACTGTGCAATCATACTTCATGATATTATCACAACTCATGGATCAATTTATTACTGTTGGAGAATCTATGTCTGATAGAGAGATAATACTCATTTCACTTCAAGGTCTTTCTCTAATTTGGAACACATTAATTACAACTATTAGCAACAATGAAAAGTTCCCGTCATTTGATGAGCTCGTTGACAAGTGCACTCAAGAAGAAACCAATATGAAATCTAGAGGAAGGATTCAAATGCATGAATGAGGTGATCCCTTTGCATTTGTTGCACAAAATAAGAAGAAGAAAGGAAAGGGAAGACCATATAGTTCAAGAAATATTTCCCTCGAATCAAAAGACATCAATTGAAGAGGGAGGAGAATTGAATGTTTCAATTGCCACAAGACTTGTCATTATGATCAATACTATATGGAAAAGAGAGATGCTACAAGGTCTAACTACAACCATGGCTACAAAAAAAACAAGTTTAATGATGGAAGAAGAAGAGATTCTCCTTATGATCATGAAGAAGGCCTTTGTCCTCAAAAGAGATAAAGAAACTCAAGGTATGGAAATAATGCAGCTGCTACTCAATCTGAATATATTCTTATTTATTCCCTTTCTAGTTCTTCTCCTCCAGATTCGTTTGATAGTTGGTTGGTAGATAATGGGGCCTCTAGACACTTCACTGGGTATCATGAAGTCCTCTCAAACTCAGTTTAGAGGAAGACTATTTTTAAGATCATTCTTTGGGATAAATATACTTATCCTGTGAAGTGTTTTGGCTATGTTTCATTTCATTTGGATTATGGGGAAATTGTACATCTTCATGATGTTATGTATGTATTGGGATTGAAGAAGAACCTTGTATCTATATCTTCCTTGGAAGACAAAGGGATGAGATTTACTTTCATAAGAGGAAAGGTCCTCACATGGTCTACGGAATCTCACATGAGGGATGTATTCACCTTGAGATAAAGAATTGAAGGACTCTACAAATTCAATGGAAGATTGATGCAAGTAATGGTACATGATAACAATCATAAAAGTGAGTTTTGGAATCGAAGGTTTGCTTATTTACACTATGAAGCCACACCTAAAGTAAGAAGGATGGTTTCTAGAATGCCTAAGGTTTAAGCTAGTCATGATAGAGTATGTCCAGGATGTGCCATTGGAAAGAAGTTGAGAGGACCATTCCCTTCTAGAAAAAACATGACCAGTGATATTCTACAACCTATACATTCTAATATATGTGGAACCATGCTGGTAAAATATCTTGGTGCCTATCTACATTACATAATCTTTATCGATGACTTCTCTCAGAATACATGGATATTATACTTGAAGCACAGGGGAAAAGCATTTGATATGTTCAAGGATTTCAGGGCACTAATAGAGAATCAAAAAAGAAAGAGAATGAAGGTATTCAAGTTTGATAATGGTGGAGAATACACTTCTAATGAGTTTGTTGAATTTTTCAAGAAGGATGGAATCAAGAAGGAAACCATTGTACCTTATAATCCTGAGCATACTGGTGTGGATGAAAGAAAGAACATGACCATCATAGAGGCTACCCAATCCATGTTACATGATAAAATTTTTCTAAATTTCCTTTGGGGAGAAGCCACTAATACAATGATCTATGTTCATAATAAGACTCCTCATCAAGCCCTAGGTGAAAAGACTCCCAAAGAAGTGTTCACAGGTATCAAGAATGATGTTGTTGGTTTGAGAATATTCAGATGCCCCACGTACTTTCATGTGCCAAAGGAAAAGAGGAACAAGATGGAAGCCACTAGAAAGAAAGGTATGTTTGTTGGATATTGTGATAATTCTAAAGTTTTTAGAATATATCTTCCTGGTCAAAGGAATATCAAGTTTAGCAGGGATTTGACTTTCTATGAAGATATTTCCCTGGGAAAAGCAAGGGACGTTCCCCCCAACTCCTCCTTTTGAAATGAAGGATGATGACATGGACCTACTAGAAGGTCATTTTGTGCTTGAACTCGAGAAATATATTGTTGATGATCCTATGGAACCCATGGGCCCCTTGGTTCCTCCTCCAAGTGATCCTCCTGCCAGGAGGAGACCTCTATGGCTTCATGATACCTTATAGGATGCTAAAAGACATGTTGACACTAGAGGAACCTTCAGGGAAAGTAAGAAACCTTACCAATACCAAGGATATGTTCTAGCTATGAGAGTCATCATTTAGGCTGAGCCTCCCACCTTTGAATAAGCCATGAAAGAGTAGGTTTGGAAAGATGTTATGGCCGATGAATACAAATATATTATGAAGAATGATGTATGGGAAGTGGTTCTGAGACCCAAAGGGAAGTATGTTGTGACTTCTAAATGGTTGTACAATATCAAACATGTATTTGATGGAAGTATTGAGAAATATAAGGTGAGGTTCGTGGCTATAGGTTTCTACCATAAAGAGGGAAAGGACTATGATGATATAACTACACCTATTTCCCATTATACTACAATTAGATCTATCGCAACACTATTTTCTAGCCAGGGATGGATTCTTCACTAGATGGATGTGAAAAATGTGTTTCTTCATGGCATACTCTAGGAAGAAGTACATGTTAAGCAACCACAGGGTTTTGAAGTGCATGACTAGAAAATTCACATTTGCAGGCTAAAGAAGGAACTTTATGGATTGAAGCAAGCCCTAGAGCTTGGTATGCATGTATTGATAGCTACCTAATGAATCTTGGATTCATAAGAAGTAATGTCGACCTGAACCTCTACTTCAAAGTGGTACAAGGTATGCCCCTTATTTTGGTTTTGTATGTTGATGACTTATTCTTGACAGGTAGTGAGCCTTTGATGCTCGAGTGCAAGAGGGATTTGGCCTATTAATTTGAAATGAAAGATCTTAGATTGATGCACTATTTCTTGGGCTTATAGGTGTGGCAAAGGCCTGCTGATATTTTCCTTTCACAAGGAGAATATGTTGTGACGTTGTTGGAATGATTTGAAATGGTATAATGCAAGTCCATGGCCACACTAATGGAGATGAACTTCAAGAAGATATGTGGAGATGTTGCAGGACCTGACTTGGTGAATCCCTCTGAGTATTGATAGTTTATTGGGGAATTAATGTTCCTTGTGAACATGACTTGTCTAGTCATATGTATTGAGTTAAAACTCTAAATCTATTCATGTTTGAGCATCTTCATGCACATTAGGTCACTGCTAAGCATGTGTTGAGATATTTGCATGAGACAATTTATATTGGTCTAAGGTACACTAATGGAGATGTGAGACTTCATGAATGCACTGATGTTGACTGGGATGGAAATGTTATAGATAGGAAGAGCACTTTAGGATGTTGTTTTAACCTTGTATCTAACACGATATCTTTGATGAGAAGAAAATAAATTTATTGCCCTTAGTACTACCGAGGCTGAATATATTGCTGCTAGCATGGTGAGATGCGAGGATGTATGGTTGAGGAAACTCTTTGGAGTGCTATTTGAGTAGGTACTAGATACGACAATTATATATTGCAACAAAAAGAGTGGGATCCATCTGACAGAGAATCTCATGTTTCATGACAAGTACAAGCATAACATTGAGATCAAATATCACTACATCTGGGACATGGTGCATCTTTGAATGTTGGTGACTTTGACCAAAATTTTAGTCTTTAAATTTGGATCATATTTGAATTTTGGGCTCATCCCTTGTTGGATATTGGTTGGTTGATTTTTGGGATAGTCAAAGGTTTGACTCTGAATTATTGTCGATGAATTAGAATAATGCATCTCTCTGTTGAACATTTGATGACAATGTAATGGAAGAATAATTTTGAAAGGGTTTCCCCATTTTAGGTTTTTCATGGTCTTTAACCAATTCTTGTGTATCTCTTGTTCTTGTTCTTGGCTATCTTCTATTGTGCATTGTATTTATTGTTTTATCTACAATTGTTTATTGTTACTGGAAGATTGAATAAACTGCTTTCTCATTGAAGAAGAATTGGAATAAGTGATTGTGTTAAGCATAGAACAGTGGAAAAATTAACAATATCAACTAATGTCAATTAATTATCCACTTTCCTTAAGTTTTAACTAAATAAATATTTGAAAATAACTAATTGACTTAATTAAGACATTTTCCCTAAGTGAAACTTAATAAAAATTACATGGTCTTGGAGATAATTAATTCATTTTTGTTCCTAGCCTTAATGACACCTCTCAAGGCTAGAACATCTATATAAGCTATTATATTTAATGTTATACCTATGGTTAATATAATTTAATATACGTAACATTTTTTGAAGAAAACAAACTTTCCTTTATTTGAGGATTTGTCAGAGAGTCAATTGCCTACTAATTTGTACGCACATACTATAGTCAAACTGATCCACATTGTACACAACTCTTGATGAAATGGTATCGTATGTCGATACATTTCGATCGATCATGAAATATTGGATTCTTGGATAACTTAACGAAACTTTAATTATCACAATGAATAACGGTCTACGCCATCCTCTAACCAAACAATGTCATTAGAAAATTTTGGATCCATATGACCTCACATGTTTCCATGCTTTCTACCATGTACTCTACTTTTTTAGAGCTTAATGCTAAAAAAAAATTCTTACTTCTATACTAAGAGGCAACCCCTGATCCAATGTTGAAGCAACACCCTAAAGTGCTTTTCTGGTCCACTACATTACTTTCCCAATTTGCACCATCACCTTGAGTATATTTCAGCCTATACTCAATTGTACCTTGTATATATTGTAACATGTGATTTGCTGCTATCTAATGCATTCTCTTTGGTTCCACAATGAATTGACTAAGAGTGTTGACTATAAAGAAAGTGTTTTGCCTTATGTTGACCAGATACATGCGAGAGCCAATAAGTTTTTTATATAAGCTGGGGTCCACTGCCTCCTTATTTGATGCATCAATATTCCTCCAATTGGTTATCATAGGTGTATACATGGATCTACAATCCAACATCCTAAATTTCTTCAAGATCTCCAAAACATATCTCCCTTGACCAAGGAATATTTCCACATTTGTCTACCGCACCTCGAGTCCTAAAAAATATTACATTAACCCCAAGTCCTTCATCTCAAACTCTATTTATAAGTCCCTCTTGCAGTATTATATAATCCCTAGTGACCCAATCAAGAATAGATCATCCACATACAAAATGAGAATGAGTGGTTCACCTCTAACCATAAGATAGTAGAGTTTAGAATCTTCCTCACTCTTCACAAAGCCCATATCCTACAAGTAGCTATCAATACGATCATACCACACAGTCAGAGCTTGTTTGAGCTGGTATAATGTTCTCTTTAACCTACATACATGGGTCTCCCTCTCATGCATCTTAAAACCCTTTGGCTATTCAATGTACACCTCCTCGTTTATGACTCCATTAAAGAATGGTGTCTTGACATCCATCTGATGAATTCTCCATCCCATATTTGTTGCAAGTGATATCATGACCCTAATAGAAGTATACTTACCATGGGAGAAAAAATCTCCTCTTAATTTATTCCCTCTTTCAAAGAGAAAACCTTGGCCATGAACTTGGCTTTGAATCTGTCTATGTTTCCATTTGCAACATGTTTGATCTTATAGATCTATGAGAACCAACGAATGTCTCATCTAATGGTATAGGCACCACCTCCCAAACATTTTTAAACATTATGGAGTTGTACTCCTCCATCATAGCATCCTACCACACCTAATGTTTTGTAGCCTCTTCATATATAGAAGGCTCACTATCAATGAGTTGACTTGTCAGTGCCTTGTGACCTGAATATCTTTCAGGTGGTCTCCTATACTTGGTGCTTGATCTAAGAAATCCCACAAACTCAATGTATGAAAGCAACTCACAATTCCTTCTATCA
Organism: Pinus taeda; assembly: GCA_000404065.3. Taxonomy (NCBI): domain Eukaryota; kingdom Viridiplantae; phylum Streptophyta; class Pinopsida; order Pinales; family Pinaceae; genus Pinus; species Pinus taeda. The sequence goes on along the minus strand of APFE030350054.1, from coordinate 18,506 downwards.
CTTGAAGTGGGTGGAGCTTTAAGCTCCTCATAATGCTCCCACTCCATATTCTATAACTCTCTTATGTAACTATACTAGTATTAGTCATTGTACTTATACTTATTCCTTGCACCTGAGATTTCTATTCAACCCTTGGAGCTTTTTCTTGTTGAATCTAATAAAATGTTTGCAACTCGCGAGATCTATTTAAGGTTTTCTCATCCTTAAACTTAATGTATCATCTCACGATGATATTCCGAGTCCATGGAATATAGATCCTGTATGCCTTAGATGTTTTTAAATAACTAATGAAATATCCCTTCTCTAGAGTTAAATCCATCTTGGTGCACTTCTCGACTGGAATGGCACAATGAGCGATACTGTTGGGTCCTTATACTACTAGTGTAACCCCTTATTATTATTAGTACAACCCCCTTATTATATTTTTGTGCCCATGTAGCCCCCATATTGTTATTATTGTGCCCCATAGAAGCCCATTATTGTTATTATTGTGCCCTTACATTATTATTGTTATGTCGGCTCTGATTATATTATGACCCCTTAGACTCCTATATACAGAAAGGAGGTCTTGTCATTTGTATCATCTAAGAATTGTTCATTTTTGTAATGTAAAGGAGGTTGCCCCCTCGAATAGGCTTATTTATAAGGTGTTGATCTATCATTTCTATCTTTTTGTGAGCTGGTTTCATAACATTTGGTATCAGAGCTTTGGATTCTAGGGTTTTGCTGCTCCAAACAGGTCATCGTGGCATTTTCACTATAACTATTTTTCTGTAACATTTCAAAAGTGAAAATAAAACCCATTTGATATGAAATCACGCTGAACCTCGAGTCTAAATTTCAAATCTTGTCTTGCTAAATTTTCAGAGATATGATTTGAGGAAGTCAGGGTTTTTCCAAGCTCCAAAATTTCATCTAAAATAGGTCATCATGGATTTTTCCCTATAACTTTATTGATACGAAGTTTCAGAAGGTAAAAAAAACCATTTGAGAAGAAATCTATCTGAACCTTGGGTCCGAATTTTAGATCTTGTATCACTATATTTGCGGATATATGATTTGAGGACGTTAGGGTTTTGGAAGACGCCCAAATTACATCCTAAACATGTGACTTGAGCAAAATCGTCATAACTATCTCTTTGAGCATCAGATTGAAATTTCGTAAGAAGTTACAGAAAGAGGATGGAATATAGTTTTATGTGTATATTTTTCAAATTCGAAGTTCAAAACAGTGACACGTGGAACTTCACAAGTTCGCTCTTCTGAAAAGGTATATAATTAGGTCATCTTGGGAGATTGTGCATAAGTCTTTCTTGGAGAATACAATTTTAATCAGTCTGGTGGCATTGGAAGGAGGATGTAGAGGAATACTGCAGGTCACGATTTTAGAACTGGAAGATCCGAAATTATAGAGTTACAATCGTTTCAAGATTGAGCTCCTAAAATAAAAAAAATCCGATATGAGGAAGTTTGATGGCAAGGATCTAGTAAATTGGATACTACAAATGGAGCAATATTTTGATCTACACAAGGTGCAACTGTTAGAAAAGGTACATATTTCATCTTCATATTTAGAACCATATCAATTTTTATGGTATAAAGGGCTTTGTTTGCATAAACCACTTGTTACGTGGTCAATTTTCACAGAGGAAATGATATCACATTATGAGGATACAAAGAGAAACACCTTCTTTAGCCAATTGATAAATCTCAAACAAAAGTGTTTAATGGAAGAGCACATTGAGGACTTTCAAAAATTGAATATAATGGAAAATGATATTCCAGAGAAGAAGAGGATTGATGTCTCCATAGGGACTTTAAAGGATAACATTCAACATGAGGTTTGTCTTTGGGAACCTAATTCATTGGAGAAGGCATTCAGGTTGGCAAGAAAAGTGGAAAGAAAAATTATGGCAACAAGGAATTCTACCCTTCACAACTATAAAGATGGAAGTGTTGTTTCTCCTATCCTTCCACAACCTACAAGGTTGACACCACAACAATTGGAAGAAAAAAGAGCAAAAGGAATTTTTTTCAATTGTGATAACAAATACACTAAACATCATAAGTGTGCTGAGAAGAAATTATTTTACATATATTATGAAGAGGAGGAAGAAAAGGATCAAAAAACATCAAAAGAAGAGGATATACAACAGGAACCCACCCCAGAGAAAGAAGAAATGAATCCGACCATATATTGTAAAGCATTGGAAAGAATTACCACTCCTCAAACTCTTAAGATAGAAGGACATATCAAGAAGAAAAAGGTTCAAGAAGTGAAATATCACATCGAGAAAGAAAAATTGAATCCAACCATATCTTTTAATGCATTGACCGAAATTGCCACTCCTCAAACTATCAATATAGAAGGACATATCAAGAAGAAAAATGTTCAAGAAGTGAAAGATCACATCGAGCATAAAGAAATGAATCCAACCATATCTTGTAATGCATTGGAAGAAATTACCACTCCTCAAACTATCAGGATAGAAGGACATATCAAGAAGAAAAAGGTAATACTGTTGATTGATTTGGGCAATACCCATAATTTTATTCATTGTAAGATAGCCAAGGAATTGAATTGCTTCCTATATCTAGCACCAAAGTGTCAATTGATGGTTGCAAGTGGAGGAACCATAAATTGCTCTGGAAAGTGCCATAATATCAAGCTATCCATGGGAGAATATGTATTGAATAGCCCAATGCTTTCCATTGCAATGGTTGGTGTTGATGTTGTACTAGGAATCCAATGGCTACAATCCTTGGGTACAATAGCCTTTAATTTTCAAGAAATTTTCATGAAATTTTGTTCAGAAGGAAAGGAAGTTGAATTAAGGGGTATCACAAGGAAATTGGGAAAGATAATCAGCTCTAATAGACTTACAAAGCTTCTAAAGAAAGAAAAAAACGAGGCGTAATTGCACAATTATGTTCACTAGAGATTCCCACATCGAAATCATCTATTTCTCCAGATGTCCAAAAATTCTTGGATAATCATTCCAAGGTATTTGAGACTCCTAAAGGCCGTCCACCTATTTGTGATCATGATCATTCTATTCATTTGATTCCAGGAAGTGTTCTTCCAAACATCATGCCTTACAAATATCTCTATGCCCAAAAGAGTGAAATTGAACATATGGTTGCAGAAATTCTAGAGGTTGGTATAATTCAATATAGTCAAAGTTCTTTCTCTGCTCCAGTAGTATTGATGCACAAGAAGGATGGGTCACGGCACATGTGTCCAGATTATAGAGAGCTCAACAAACTCGCTATTAAAGATAAATTCCCATTCTTGTCATTGATGAATTATTGGATGAATTGCATGGATTAATTTACTTCACCAAGTTGGATCTTCATTCAGGATATCATCAAATAAGAATGAAGACTGAAGACATTCTGAAAACAACATTATTGAAGAAAGATGCAATTTCATGGACTCCAGAAGAAACGAAAGCCTTTGAACATCTTAAAGAGTTCATGTGCCAAGCACCGGTCTTAGCTACGCCAGACTTCACAAAAACCTTTATTGTGGAATATGATGCATCAGGAAATGGAATTGGTGTTGTTTTAACGCAAGAAGAAAGACCCATTGCTTTCGAAAGTCGTCCAATCATAGGAAAGTATTTACACAAATCTATTTATGAGAAGGAAATGTTGGAAAGACTACATGCACTTGATAAATGGCAACCTTACATAATGAGAATATCCCAGTTCAAACAATATCGCCAGAACTTGGTGAGAAAGGAAAAATCACATTGGAACCTGGATCAGTCACATAAACAAGAACCCGACAACTACGAAATCGATAAATTTCAGAGTATCTCATCAAGTGGAAGAACTTACCCACTGAAGATTCCACATGGGACGACAAGAATTTTATACAGAATCATCTAGAACTACTCAACCATTGAGCACAACACTTTTTGAAGGAGAGGGGCATGTTAGGTCCCTATATTACTAGTGTAACCCCTTATTGTTATTAGTGCGATATTATTATTATATTGTTGTGCCCATGTAGTCCCAATATTGTTATTATTGTGCCCTTACATTATTATTGTTATGTCGGCTCTGATTATATTATGACCCCTTAGACTCCTATATATAGAAAGGAGGTCTTGTCATTTGTGTCATCCAAGAATTATTCATTTGTGTAATGTAAAGGAGGTTACCCCCTCGAAGAGGCTGAATTCTAAGGCATTTATCTCTCTTTTCTATCTTTTTGTGACTTGGTTTCATAATAGAATACTACAACTATAGACTGTACTAGCATAGACCATCCACGCTAGCTCACAATTTCTCTACATCCATGGAATATGTGTACCAGGCAGATCCACCCAAAGGGATCACTTCTTATCGACTCAACCATAGTTCCTAACCCCAAGATTGTCGAGAGAATTCAACCCATAACCTCTCAATAGAAAAGGTTCTATAATGAAGGGGAGACAACCCACAATTTCTATACACACCTCAGTTGATAATTAAATGTATAAAATTTTGGTTGTCTTTCTGAACAATTAGAAAGGTAATTAAAAGGCTCGTCAATAGGTTTGGTATTTACTTCGCAAATGGATAGGAAGAGGGAAGACATCACTACCTTCCAATAATTGAACTAAATTTGATGTGTACTTTGACACTTTTTGCTATCAACTCATACAACTTTTTGGACTCCTAGTATAGATGTTTTGGATAGTACTGATATCATACTTTGGCTCACTAGAACTCTCTATTGACTCAACAGAAGGAATTGGATTTTCCAATTTAGGTTGAAACTTAGTTTATTTAGCTTCCAGTTTTTTTTAAAAGGAGCATATGGAGGTGTTCCTTCATATCTTTTGTATATAACCTATTGGATTCTTGACCACAATGGGGGCTATCATACCATAAATTTCATTGGGTAGTCACTCATTAATATAATGAGACAATGTGACATGTCAAGGGTTTTCCTTCAACTATTTACATTTTGAAAAACCACATACAACTAGGTTGTCATAAAATAGATCCAATTCATGGTGTCATACAATTGATCCAGGCTTGTTGCTAGAAGATGGCATGTTACAATTAGCATGTTCAGGAAGTTGTCTACTTTCATTAAACCTATATCTATAGTTATTGTATCCTAGTAAGAGCCTACGACATTTTTGGATTGGTAGAATATTGTGCACATCTAAACTCAATCCTACATTAGGATCCTACAAAATTAAATGAACAATTATTCAAACGCATGTGCATAAATAACATAAATTCAATAAGATAAATGAAGTATAAATAATATTTTAACTTATTTCAAGTGACATGGGAGAACTTAAAGAAATTGAAATGATATGGAATTTTAAGATTTGTTGATTTGATATCATTTATTATTATAATTATCATTTTCTCATATTTAAACCAAGATCATCATTAATATGTACATATATTTGGGAAATAAAGTTTCGAACACATAGAACAATCTAACTTCAAATAGAATCTCAAAGGACTTTTAAAATTTATTAGTGCTCTCCGTTGTTTTCTAACACAATGTTGGGTATATATATATATATATAGAGAGAGAGAGAGAGAGAGAGAGAGAGAGAGAGAGAGCTCTATGGTAATACATACTTAAGAGTGATCTCCATTTTTGTCTCCATAAAGAAAAATATCCACATATTTTAAATTGCAAAGGTTTACATTTCTATTTTTCCAATTAAATGTATATTTGTCCGTAAGGAATGTACTAATGTGCCTTACACTATATGGTGCACCAACAAATTAATCTAAAAAATAAATGTGTGCATTTATCATGATTGCACCAAATTATACAACAACAAAATGAGTGGGAATTTCTTTTTTTTAAACGTGTATTTATAAATTAAAACCATAATTATTATCTCATTATTTTGCCAAAATTTAGAGGGGATATTTCCGCAAGAGGGATTTATCAATAAAGACTCTAGAGTTGGTAAATTTATGTGAAGAGTCAAATTTGTAAGTGCTTATCATGAGTCACATACAATTTTGTATAGGATAAATTTTAGTTGTGTGACTTCATTCTATTGATTATCTCAATATTTTCCATCTTTGATTTAAACATCTTTCATTGCATTCTCAAAAAAAGGGAAAGGAAACTCATTTTTTTTAAATGTGTAATTATAAAAGAACCATAACCTTTTTTTTTCAAGTTGTCTGTGATCCTCTAGGCTTAATGTGTGGCTTGATGAGTTCTGACCTAGGGGCATCTAAGCCATCAAAGTCACCCGATCGCACCCAGCCTAGGCCACACTAGCCCTTAGCTGACTAGATTTTTTAGCATGTCTTCTCCCCTTAGCACAGGGCACAACCACTCCTCGTGAGGTTTGATATTGGGTCTCCTTGCTAACGAGGCTCATCCTCAACCGGTTGTGCTACTGGGACTTGACAAAATAACCTTAACCCTTATTTCACTTTTTTTTCAAAATTTAGAAGAGAGTTTTGTGTAAGAGAGATTTACTAGCAAAGACTTTGATGTGGGTAGATTTTTTTGAGAGTGAAATTTGTAAAGAATCGAATCACTGTAAGTCACATACAAATATATGGAGGAGAAATTTTAGGTATGTGACTACATTCTATTGATCATCTCAATCTTTCCCCTATTTCATTTGAACTATTTTCAATGCATTCTTAATAAAATAGAACAATTTCATAGTTAGCTTCAATCTTGGAATCCCTTGTTTTCTTGTTGTTTATCTTTATTCCCTTCTCTATATTTCTATAGATTTTTTTTTTAAACAATAATTTTAATTAGTGTTTCTTTACTTGTATATGTGGCATTTGGTATTTGTTGTAATTAGACCACTCATTGCATCAGATCCCAGACATCATTTCTATCAGTTAAAGAAAAACAAAAATAGTTGTGTGGTAACTAATGCATAATATATAGTAGTTGCACCACAATGCCCACTTTATAGTCATTACACCCCTATGGATACAATACATGAACTGTGTCCCATTGCATATGTACATGTCAATATCAAATCTTAGTAAAAAATATCTAAGTACCATTATTTTTAATATTGAAAATGTATTTTAAATTCATTCACGAGTTTGGCAAGGGGCATTAAATAGTGATAAGGCATTAATGTGTACCTTACCATAGAAAGTGTAGAAATTTCACCTGTAGATCAAACTGGTAATGCAATGTATTAAAGCAAAACACATGATCTACTTCTACAAAACATTAAGCGGAAGCAAAATCGATTTCATGAGCAACATCAACCATAAACACATATAATTGATCAAGAGAACTAATCACACATAACACAGATATATCACTGGGGAAAGCACCAGCATAAAACCCTCAACATTGTATTATCAATCAAGTGGAAATCCTCTTCTGTTTACAAAAAATATCAACTCAAGAGCTATCTTGTACTTCCTACAATCAAAAGATGATGATGATAGACTCACTATGCCTCAATATGTAGGCAACCATCCATCAACCCCCTATTTCCTTGCACAATTTTGATTGGGGTCCAATTCATAACATATGAGCATTGGCCCCAAATCATACCTGTTGTCAACCATAGGTCCAACTACGCAATCCTTGAGGACACTAGTTCCTCATGCATGCAAGGAATATTCCATGGGAAGATCCAAGCATCTGATAGTACACTATCCCTCATCTGATCTCAACTAAGTCTCTGACAGAACTGACATGCAACAATTATCCATGAGTGAATCCTCAGTTATCTAAAATAATAGTTGTCACATGCATGCAAGCATTAACAAACTATATTTTATTATTT
>APFE030350054.1:0-10726 GCA_000404065.3 Pinus taeda | reverse complement strand
TCCATTCCACCTGCTCAGTCTTGTCAGTAGGCTTAGGGATTTCTTGATCAATGAAATCCTTAAGACCATTATCTTCCAAAACTACCTCCATGCGATCCTTCCAAGCTATATAGTTTGACTTGCCATCAAGGGCATACTCAAGCCTCAAACCATAGAACACCATCGATGAAATAGATGTGATAAGAAATTGAGATCTATATCCCAAATAATAAACTTTGAATTTCTCCTGCTAGCATATTATTCTTTCTTGATCATCTGTGCTTCGATACCATATAGAAATTTGACCTATAGAACAAACCGATATATGCAATGTCCTAAAGCATAATACTTGTTCTACTTCTACAAAACATTAAGCGGAAGCATAATCAAATTCATGAGAAACGTCAAGTGGAAACATGCATAACTGATCAAGAGAAATAATCACACATAATACAAGATATATCCCGAGGAAAGCACCAACATAAAACCCCAACCATGTATTATCAATCAAGTGGAAATCTGCTTCATAATACAAAAAGAATTAGCTCTCAAGCTATTCAATTCTCAATGAGCTATGAAGATATGAAGATATATCTCATGAACAACCCAAGCCTTGTTTATATAGGCTTTCCCTATGGTCCTTATGTAGTTTTATTAGGAAATAATAGCAAAAGCACATGCTATTAATTCCAACATACCAAAAACAACCAATGGTCCAACTACGTATTCCTTGAGAACACTAGTTCCTCAACCATGCAAAAACTACTTACTAGAAATAGTTAAGCATATGATAGTACACTATCCCACATCTGATCTCAAATGGGTCTCTGACAGAACTGACATGCAACAATTATCCATGAGTGAATCCTCAGTTATCTAAAATAATAGTTGTCACATGCATGCAAGCATTAACAAACTATATTTTATTATTTTAACAACTTGTTAAAATAATCTAACTGGGCTTGACTAGTAAGAACTAAGTCAACTGATTCTCTCATTATAGAACTCATACTTATTCCCTCAATCAGTGGAGGAAATTAAGGATAAATTCCTCAATCAGTGGGACAACGCATGTGCATGCTCACAAATACTTCAAATTCGAATTTCCTTAACTAATTAACTCAACTAAATTAATTAGTTAATATTTCCAACTATTGTTAAGACCATGATTAATTTTACTTCCTATAGATAGAATAGGCACTGTTATAAATAGGATGGGACCCAGAAATGCTATTTTTAGAACTTTCTATTTTTAGCAGTTTCACCTCTCACCCAAGGTGGCCAATGACCTCACTAGCCAAACTGCTATTTTTAGACATGCTATTTTTAGACATTCTATTTTTAGCACATTTTAAATTTAGCATTTCTTGTTGCCCACTTTTCAACACTCCCTCTCAACAAGAAAGGGATTATCAGCAACCCCAATCCTGTCTTTGTGGAACCCAAACTTGCCTTTTGACAATGCCTTTGTCAAAATATCTGCATCCTACTCCTCGATCGAAATGTAGTGCAACATCATGATCCTCTTGATCACACAATCCCGTACATGATGATAGCGGATATCTATATGCTTTGACCTGTCATGAAACACTGGATTCTCAAAGAGTTTAATGCAACTCTGATTATCACAATATATCATTGTAGGATCAATCATCTGACCAAACAATCCCACTAGAATCTTCCGCATCCAGATGGCCTCACATGCAGCCTGACTAGCTGCCATGTACTCTGCCTCCGCTATGCTAAGTGCAATTGATCTTTGTTTCCGGCTATACCAAGAAACTGCAGCTGACCCAAGGTTGAAGATCCCTCGAGAAGTGCTCTTCCTGTCTGATGGACTACCTACCCAATCTACATTTGTGAAGCCTTGGAGCTTCACTCCCTCTGTCTGCCTGTACCATAATCCATATTGTGTAGTGCCTCTAAGATATCTCAGCACATGTTTTGTTGCCTTACAAAATAACTTGGTTGGCTAAACCATAGCTTAACTCAGCTGGTTCACTGCAAAGCACAAATCCGGTCATGTGTTCACCAAATACATTAGTGAACCCACAAGCTGCCTATAAACTGTAGTAGCTACTACCTCACCTGAAGTAGCATCCTCCTTCCTCCAGTTACCTGCTAGAGGAGTCTCCATGGGCTTGCACATCTCCATGTGGAACAGCCTTAGTATCTCATTGACATACTTGCCCTGAGACACAAATACTTCCCCATCTCTTTGCCACACCTCCATGCCTATAAACTAGTGCATGAGGCCCATGTCCTTCATCTCAAACTCTCTTGCAAGATCCGCCTTGCAAGACTTGATCAGCTGATCATCACCTGTTAAAATTAGATAATCAACATAAAGTGCAATAATCAATAGCTTACCATCTACAATGATGTGGTAGAGGTTCGCATCCGCTTCACTCTTGGTGAAGCCCAACCCGGTGAAATAGTTGTCGATCCTGGTATACCAAGCACGGGGTGCTTGCTTCAACCCATACAATGCTCGCTTGAGCCGACACACATGTGACTCATGATCAAAGGTCTCAAATCCCCCTGGCTGCTCTATGTATACCTCTTCCTCAATCTCCCCATTGAGGAATGTTGTCTTCACATCCATATGATGGATCTGTCAACCCATATGTGCTAATAGTGCTAGAATTGATCTAATCGATGAGTACCTTGCAACAGGAGAAAAGATCTCATCATAGTCAATCCCCTCAACCTATGAGAAACCACGGGCAATAAACCTTGCCTTCTGTTTCTCAATACTACCATCAACTGCCTGCTTTACCTTGTAAAGCCATTAGGAAGTAACCACTGACTTGTCCTCGGGTCTAGGAACAACATCCCATACACTGTTTCGCATGATAGAATCATACTCCTCTACCATCGCATCCACCCAAACTGGCTATTGTACTGCCTCCTTAAAAGAAGAAGGCTCGATTGCTACACACTCCCCAACCAGGGCCATGTAGCCAGTGTATCTATTGGGATATCTCCTTTGTCTACGCTGAGAGGATGGCTGGCCCACATTTTCTCTCGCATCCTACATCAATCTGTCAGCTTCCCGTGAGCATTTCCGCCCCTCTTTGGAAGACTCTCCAGTAGTGGTGATCTCCACAACTGGAATCTCTGCATGTGGCTACTCCACATCATCGGGAGGCTCCTCCTCCTTAGGAACTAATAGTTCCTCATCATCACCATGCAACTTGAGCTCTCTCTCAAGTGATGCTCGCATGGCTTGCTGCTCATCGAACTTCAGATCCCTGCATACTACGGTCCTCTGACTAGTAGGCAAAAACACACAATAATTGTGAGGTGTATCAGTGTACCCCACAAGTATTCCCAACTCAGCTGTTGGGTCTAGCTTCTTCCGAGCATCTTTGGTCACATGACAGAAGACTGGTGATCCAAAGATGCGGAAGTGACTCAAATCTAGTCTCTTCCCTGAAAAATCCTCCATAGGTGTCTTCATCCCCAAAATACAATGAGGACATTTATTCTGAAGATATAATGTTGTATTGCATTCCTCAGCCCACAGATGAAGTGGTAGGCCTTGGTCATGCAACATCGATCGAGTTGTGCCCATAATAGATCTGTTCTTCCTTTCAGCCACCCCATTCTGTTGTGGGTTATGAGGTGTCGTGAGTTCCCGTTTAATTCCTTTTGAAGCACAGAAGTCCTTAAACTGTTGGGAAATATACTCTCCATCGTTATCACTTCGCAAGGCCTTTATTTTCATCCTTGATTCTTTCTCTACCAAAGCTTTGAACTCACAAAACTTCAAGAAGGTTTGATCCTTCTTTTGCATGAATTAGATCCAACATCTACGAGAAAAATCATCAACAAAAATAACATAATATCTTTGCTTTCCGATGGAGGTTGTAGAGAAGGGCCCACATACATCTGAATGAACTCACTCCAAAACTGCTTCGGCTCTACCATCCTGATCATGAAAAGAAGATTTTGCATACTTACCCAAAGTGCAACCTTTGCATGTGCTCACTTGCTCTGACTTGCATTTGGGTAATCCGGTAGAAATTTGTTGCATGATCTTCAAGGCCCCATGATGCAAGTGGCCCAGTCTCCTATGCCATAACTCGTCAATATCTTGGTCATTTTTCACCTCTGCTTTGGAACTCAAAGCAACACAATCTTCTACTTGTAACTTATAGAGATTCTTAACTCAAATCCTTATTTGTTTGGTCTGTCCAGTGCTGATATGTGATGAGCCCCAAAATTGGTAACAATTTGGGCTCATTTGGCCTCATTTTCATTGTTCAGCCCTTGTTCAAACCCGTCATTTTCTATAGTTTATGCATTATTTTTAGTATGTTTGTGTCTTTGGTACGAATAAGGGAAGTTACTTTTCCTAGGTGGTTAACATGTGTCTATTTTAGGTTTTTGACGTATATTGGAGCAAAGTCAAAGCAATCATGAGCTATAAGGCAGCCAAGCCTGAAGTTAGGACTTGAAGGAGGGATGTCTACGGCATTCAATGACCCTTCCTCGGGATTCTCACCTTCAGCTCCGAGCTCCAAAGACCACCAAGCCGAATGTAGAAGGTAGCCAATCAGCATTTAAAAAGGGACTGTTTGACTCACAGTTTGACAGCCGAGTTCCACAGATTGAGGAGGCCAGCTAGGTCCCTCGTTATCTATAAATGTTGAGGCCTCAGCCTTCGTAGAAAGACTTTTGAACCTATTGTGTACTTTGCACTTAAGTGCTGCAGCAGCTTTATTTTGTTCCTTTGTAGCCATTTTTGGCATAACTGTTATGAATCTTTTTGAATAATAAGGAGCAGTTTGGTTTCCTAGCAAGTTTGAGTTTTTCATAGGAGCCAAAGCTCTCAGGGTTGGGCCCAACCTGAGAGCCTAGGACCTCCTCTCTGTATCATTGCTTTTCCTTTATGTATCACTGTTTTTCTCTTTTATGCATTTGAACACATTGTTGTTAAGTAGATTTCGTTGTGATGCTGGAATAGATTACTGTTTATGCATGACTCTGGTTTAGATGTTTTGGTAGAATAATAACAGCAAGATCTCCAGGAAAAAGAGACAACTACACTCCTGGTTTCACCTCGGCCTTATTGGATTTGGGGCTGAAATTGAGGAAACAGTGCTGCCTCACAAAAACACTAGTTCGCTGCTTATGCAATCTTTTAGTGTGCTTGTTTTAGTTGCAGAGATTAGTCATGGGTTTGGACATCTAAAATGTTTCCTTACATAGATGGTGTACAAGGTTTTCTTCCCAAATAAAGTGCTGCTCATTTATGTTAATTGATGGATAGAATAGATTAGTTTAGGATTTGATCATTTGCAGGTTTTTGTAGAATTGATCAAGGCCCAGCGTGCAGGGTATCCTCCTCCTTCATCCATCCTCCCAAAGCATCATCTAAGCCTCCTATTCTGTCTCATAGCTAAGCTGCCCTTTTTCTCATCTATCCTTTGTGTCTACAAAACCTTACCTTCTTGCTCATCATTGCCTTAGTCATCTTCGAGCCAAGTCAGCCTTCCACCGAACCTCCCACCAGTCCTTAGGCCATGTTTAGAATCCTATCCTACCTCTAGATCCATCCATGCACCTCCCCTCATTCATCCACCTCCTAAAAACCGACTTCCAAGTTTCCTGTAGAAGTTCTGAAGTTTCCTGTAGAACCCCTGCAGACTTCCGAAGCTCACAAGTGAGGTTTTCTGATAGCCAAACCTTGTGGGACTCTGGGGAAGAGTGTTAGCGACTCCTTAGACTCTCTCTGAGCCTCTCCAACTATTTCCAAGCATTCCTCTTCTTTGATCCACTCCTGCACAATGAAGCACAGTTCAAGAATATGCATGTGAAAATCGACACTTAATCAAGAAAATACAAAAAGATACTTTCTAGAACAAAAGTAGACTAAGACATGTGCATTTTCCCCTTTTGAAGTCAATGGCATCTCATTCAGTAGTTTGTATTCTCATTGTTGCATCAATAGAACTAGCTGGTAGAATTAGGGTTTGCTAGGGTTTGCATTCCTCTTTGGCTTTCAGTTTCTTTCCGCAAGTAGATTAGCTCCCCTTTGAGTTAGCTTTCATCCATCATTTACAAGCTTCTTCTAAGAGCTGATAGAAGTTGGCTAAAGCCCTAGCGGACTTGTGCCAGCTGACCAAGTGACAGCTGCGACAAGAGCTAGTACTTGTGCATACAGAACCGTCGCTTCCAAGTTTGTTACGAACAACCGGGTTTATAAAAGTAAAGAAGGGAATCCCAGGAGTTGCAGCATTATCGTTGCAATACTGGAGCCCACCATCTTTTTGGCGCCGTTGCCGAGGGAGCGTCAGAGTATTGGTGATTGTTGCTATTCTTCTATTTTCTACTACAAACTTCTGCTAAGTAGTTTATTTCATTTCCATTCTGCAATTTCATTTCCGCAAAAGTAGAGTAGACATTTCTTGCTTTCCTAGATTAGCCTTCAAATTCCGCAATTTCAATTCTGCAAGCATAGATTAGAATTTCAATTCTACTTTCATAGATTAGCATTTCAATTCTGCAAGCGTAAATTAGCATTTCGATTCCGCATTTTCCTTTCAGTAAGATAGTTAGCTGCAATTCAACCTATTTTAGTTTTGCAGGTACAAAAGAAAAAATACAAAAAGCAAGAAAAGTCTTTCCCTTTCATGCCTCGTAGGAACAGAGATAAGACCAGCAAATTCTTACCCAACACCCCCACCACATCACTAAGTCAACTTTCTCTCTTCTCTGGTGACAGTGAGCGAGAAGAACCTATAGGTGAACCTCCTGAGATATACGAAAATCCTATAGCGGAAGAAGAGTTAGAAACCATTCCGTCTGCAGCCATGGCTGAAAACCGAAACGGGAGAAGAGAAGATGAGAGAATAGAGGGTGCCTTTCCCATTCGAGAGACCAATGGAGACATGAAAATGAAAAACATAAGTCCCTCTGCACTACCTCATTTCCATGGTCTGACTTCTGAGGACCCTGATACCTTTCTGTTTGAGTTTGTTGTCCTTTCTCGAACTTATGACTATGCTAAGGATGAGCAAAAGCTGAAACTCTTTCCCTCTACCCTCAAGGATGCAGCATTACGCTGGTTCATGGGGTTACTTGGAAACAGTATCACCACTTAGGCTCAAATGCAACAAGCTTTCAACACCAAGTACCGAGACTATTGTAGGTCCAAGGAAACTAAGGGAGAAATCTTTCGGATGACCATGGGCAGTGATGAATCTTTGGAAGACTATGAGGAAAGGTTCCAACTCAGTTATAAATGGGCCAGGTGCACACTTGACCCAGAATCTCTGAAGTTGGTTCTGCTCCGAGGAGTCCCTGAAGACCTTCTGGACACCCTTAACCTGCTGGCTGGAGGAGATATCTACCAACTACCTTATGAGGACATAAAGACCATGTTTAGAAACCATTCTAGGGCGGCCTGGAAGAGAGGTAGGGGGAATCATCTCTCAGCTAGTACCTCTCTCTCCAAGCATGAGTTTGCTAACCAGATGGAAGACCTTAAGAGCGAAATGAGATAGACCATTGCCATGCAACTAGATACCTTCCAAATTCAGCAGAAGAAAGAAGAAGCTGAGAGGTCTTTGGCCATTTTTTGTCCTATATGCACAAGGAAGCACCCCAAGAATGAGTGCCCATTACACTCAGTAGAGGTATGTTTTGTGTGTGAGGAAGACCATCCCACCAACCAATTCCCTACATTGCCTGGATTTAAAGCCATGTACCTAGGGACCGAGGCGGCTACTGAACCTCTCTACTTCCTCAACCAAAGGAGGCCTCATGGACCCAAACCTTATCAGCAAGGAATGCAAGGGTCATCCCAAGCTTACTACCACCCCAACCAACCTGCCCATATGCCTTCTTCGGGCCCCCCTGCTCATCCTTCCTGGTCCGCACCTCCTCCATGGTCTTATCCATCTCCATACTAAACTCAACCTCCCTCTCACTCGTTTCACTCTCATGCCCAGCCACAACCTCAGTGGAATGCACCTCAACCGGGGTGGAGGCCCCAATACAACACTCCTCCCACCATTCTGGCTCCACCACCAATTCAATCCCAACCATTACCTCCTGCTCCTCCAAGACAACCCCAGATGCCTGCTCAACCAAACCCGAACCCCAACAACAGCAGGCCCAACAGGTATATACTGGGGAGACAACATGCCCTACCTATGCTGTGGAGATCCAGGAGATCAACCTGTGATTTGGGAAAGTCCTTCTAGAACGCCAACCTCCTCCCTTAGAAGAGGAAGAGAAATAGGAAAGTGAACCCCAAGCCATTCCACCCTTTCCTGAGCGACTCACAGCGACCACACAGCCCAACCCAGAGGAGGATGAGCTTCTGGGAGAACTCAAGCAGTTGTGTGTGAAAATTCCTTCTCCAGGCCATCAAAGATGTGCCAATATACAACAAATTGATTAAAGAGAAGTGTTTCAGGCACCCAGGCAGGCGAAAGAAAGATGCCTCAACCATCAATTTCATAGGACAACTGTCCGATCTCATGTTGGGGAAAGTAATCTGTCCAAAGTATTTGGACCCTGGGAGCCCTGTAGTTGATGTCCACATCAATGGCACCATTATACCCCACACTCTAATTGACCTAGGGGCCGCCATCAACGTGATGACCAGGGATACCATGCTTAAGCTCAATCTCTAGAGTTCCCTAAGAAAGACTTCGACAGTGCTGCAATTGGCAGATTGCTCCACCGTGACTCCTGAAGGGATTGTGGAGGATGTCTTGGTCTTTGTAGACTCGTGGGAGTACCCTGAAGACTTTTTGGTCCTCTAGCCTAAGGCAAAACTCATAGGTTATCCCCTCATTTTGGGAAGGCCTTGGCTGGCCACTGCAGATGCTTACATCAATTGTCGAGCCGGAAGCATGACCATCAAAAATGGGCCTATGTCCAAGCAACTGGTCCTATACCCTCCTGCCCAACCTTCGCTAGAACATGACTTACCCCTCTGGTTGGAAGAAGGAGAAGAGGATGAGGTCTAATCTGCACCATTATGCACAGTAGAGGCCACCAAGGGAGGTCCTCCAACCGAGGATGATTTGATTGAAAACTTAATCCAAAATCCTCCCCCTAGTGAGCTATCCTTGGAAGAATTGGTGGAAGACACCCAGGCTAATGCCTTAGTGGACCTAAGTGCCACTAATTCGACCAACCCCAGAGTTAAGAATGTGGAGTTTGGCCCTGAGAAGACTTTGAAGATAAGCTCCTCTCTCTCTCCCTCTTAGGAAAAGGAGCTATGTAGTCTCTTGACTCGCCATTTGGAGGCCTTTGCTTGGAGCTACAAGGAAATGAAGGGAATCCATCCCTCAGTCTGTACTCATCATATCTACATCAAGGATGACTGTAAACCAGTTAGGCAACCCCAAAGGAGGATGAATCCAGCCCTCAAAGACATTGTTAACGAAGAGGTGCAAAAATTGTTGGATGCGGGATTCATCTACCCCATCTCGGATAGCGAATGGGTTTCCCCTCTAGTGTTGGTGCCCAAGAAAAATGGGAAATGGAGAATCTATGTGGACTACAGAGAGTTGAACAAAGCCACCAAGAAAGACCACTTCCCTTTACCTTTCATAGATCAAGTGCTGGATGGTCTGGCAAGGAAGAGATTTTTCTCTTTCCTAGATGGGTTCAGTGGGTACAACCAGATTCAAATCAGCCCGGAGGACAAAGATAAGACCACTTTCACTTGTCCATGGGGTACCTTTGCCTACCGTGTCCTTCCCTTCGGGCTATGTAATGCCCCTACCACGTTCCAGAGGGCTGTGTTAAGCATCTTTGTTGAGTTGGTCCATGATTCAGTAGAAATCTATATGGATGACTTTACTCCTTACGGGTCTAGCTTCCAGGAAGCCTTATCCAACCTGGGAAAGGTTTTGAGTAAGTGCATCGAGATGAACTTGTCCCTCAGCCCTGAGAAATGTGAGTTCTTGATGACTGAAGGGACCGTGTTAGGCCATACCATCTCTCGCCAGGGATTACAGGTGGATCCCAATAAAGTTGCTATCATCAAAAGGGTCCCACCTCCTCAAAAGGTGAGAGATGTCCGGAGTTTCCTAGGCTTAGCAGGATATTATCGTAGATTCATTAAAGAATTTAGTAAGCTGGCCTCGCCATTGTTTGGCCTCTTAGCAAAATATGTTGAGTTTAAATGGTCGGATGATTGCCAGAAGGCTCTGAATGAGTTGAAAGATAAGTTGGTGTCTGCTCCAATTCTGAGAGGCCCAAACTGGGCCCTACCTTTCCACATCCACACAGATGCCTCGAACAATGCCATAGGGGTAGCCTTAGGACAAGTTGAAGAAAAACTCCCATATGCTATATACTTTGTCAGTAAAAACTTATCCAAGGCAGAAATGAATTACACGGTAACTGAGAAAGAGTTCCTGGCTGTGGTCCATGCCCTGAACAAGTTCCGACACTATATCACTGGCTATCAAACATTTGTACATACTGACCATGTTGCAATATGATATTTAATGAATAAGCCTGATGTGAATGCTTGTATTATTAGATGGTTACTTTTATTGCAGCAGTTTGATTTGACCATCGTTGACAAACCAGGTAGAGAAAATGTTGTTGCTGACTTCTTGTCTAGACTGGATTTGCCTGCAGGTGAAGAGGGAACAATGGATGACCAGATGCTAGATGAGCATCTGTTTGCTATCTCAGTACTCTCCCCGTGGTTTGCTGATATAGCAAACTATCTGGTCTCAGCACAGTTCCCTCCGCATCTATCCTC
>APFE030350043.1:0-24913 GCA_000404065.3 Pinus taeda | reverse complement strand
AGTCGGAGATTGTTGTGTGTGGAGCATGATTGTTCAGAGGTCTTTGTTTCAGTCGGATGTATACCCCAGGAAGTTTGTACACCCCTCCACGTGGGGGGGTGCCGGGGGGAGTTGTCCCCCCTGCGAGGGTTCGGGGGGGTCGGGGGCCAGCGGTCCCCCAGCGGGGGCTCGGGAGCAGCACCCCCGAAGCCAAAAAAAGATGTAAAATTTCCTTGTAAAAGTATAGTAATTTCTAGTCAATCTAGGTCATTCATTAGGCAGATGATCTGATAGTAGAACTTATGTTTAGTTTAGAGTTTTTTGCCCTAGAAAGCAACCCCTCTTTTTGTATGAGGGCATTGTATTTGAGGCTATGTAATAGATGTGTGTTTTCAAGCGAGAAGTAGAGAGGTGAGACTGTGAGAGAAAACAGAGGATATTACAGCAGATCTGTTGTAGGTTGTGTCTCTTCATTTTGCTGGATAATAGAAAGGAAGGACTGGTTGTTCGGGTTGGACGTAGCCCAAACTGGGTGAACCATGTATATCTATGTCTCTCTTGTTTTATGTGTTTTCTTTGTTTATATTTCTGCAATATTTTATGTGTTCCATTGATCCATAATATATAATTTTCTAACATGTACTTTGTTGAATGGGTTTTTAATTTTTTTAGGTTAATATTATTTTTCCATTTTTCCCATTTCATAATTCATAATTGTATTAGTAGCCATTCCAATAATATCATAATTTTGACCTTGTTTTCAACTCTGGTAAAAAGGATATTATTTTTATTCTTAAAATTTAAATCAAAATTAATTATGAAAAAGTTTCAATATTTATATTTGATGAATGATGAAATTTTGATCTAATCCATTGTAATGTTTGCTCGTAATCTTCTAAATATTGACTTACTGTAGTTAAAAGGATATTGTTTTACTTTGTGGGCCGGTATATATATATATATACATATAATTTTATTTGCATAATGTTTATACATGGAACCTGAAGAAAATCATATTGGGAAACAATGCTAGAGAAGCTCACATCCCAGGTAGTTAGGCAGTTATGAGTAAGGTAGTTACCTGCGCAAACTCCTTATTGGAAACAAAAACTTCCAAAAGAAAGCCAATAGGGTATGAATAACTTGAGGCAGAGTGAGAGGAAAAGAATAAGATAGCAGAAGTCTAAGAAGACATCGTCATCAAGGGACTCTAGAGTTGGTTCGCAAGTGGAGTCCATCTAAATATTGGATGCTCAGATTTTAAACCTTTGGCTAAGCCTGGTTAGTATCAAATATCCCCCAAGGAAAACATTTTTGTATTAGTTACTATTCTAAAACTACTCTAGGTGTGAAGCAAGCTCATGGGGAGATGTAGTATTAAAGACTAATCTCATTGGTCGAGTGGAGCGTTGCATTCCCAGTGATTTTTGTGGTCCATTGGAATAAGCAAAAAACATATAAGTATTAGATATATGAACTTGTGTTTTCTTTTATGTTTCATAACTGTGATCAAATTTGGTGAGGTATTTGTATGATTTCGAAAAGTTAAGTACATTATGTTACAGAATGAATAATAGATTTTTAAAATGGCAGACTCGGTAGGAAGTGGAGACTAAAAAAAGTTAACATTGGGCTTAAAAAAACAACAGAAATAAAGGGTCACACGCTCTAGTGGGAGTTGGGTTAGTTTCTAACCCAGTTGATGAAAATCAACATCTAGAAAAATAGTCTCGCTTCCTCAGGGCTCAGATAAAAGGAAATAAACAAACAAAAAAGAAAACTAGAAAATCTATTAATCATTTATTCTTCTTTAATGTTGTTTTCTTCTATATAAATAGTGTAAATTCTAGATAGTCTGCTGGGAAGATTTTGGGTTAGATTCCAGGTCAATCCAATATGTCGGCAACCTGGGCAATCAGTCCCTTAACTTCCCAGAATTAGGAAAGTGAAACTATAGAATAATGGAATATCAGTTAACAAGAGAATGTGACTAGTGTCCTTGTGTATTTTATTCTCTAATATCAGCAATTATCAAGCAACCGCGATAAATAATAGTAAATCTAATTAATAATATTATAATTGAGTAAAAAATAACTTAGTTATGAAAAAAGAACAATAAAATAATGTTTGTACTTCTATGTCAATAACACATAACCAATAACCATATAAATACCACGTATGTAGAGCAATCAGAACATTAAGTACTAAGAACTTATTTCTAGGTGAAATAACGTAATCATCATAAAAAGAAAAACAATTAAGTTGTAAGATTACAATGTGTATTCAAGGAAGGAGATATCATCACATCTATTAAACCAACCAAACATAAGCATGTGAGCTTACGGTTAGAGGTATATATATATATATATATATATATGACATACTAATAGTCTATAAATTTGTGCAGATCCTTGAGGGCAAGAAAAGTAAAACTAATGGTCTCATAATGTGAGATTACGTTTGCAAAGAGAAATAACAACTATAGCACGACAGGTCACCTAAAACAAGACATAATTTGAATGTGTCTAACTTTGGTTCTTTTAAAAAAATAATACATAAATGCAACACCCTTTCGAGCCCTATTTGTGTTTCATATTTCTTCAAATTTGAATTAATTAGGAAATTCCTTCTTCCCCGAGTCTTAGAAAAACATGAAGGGTAAATGTCGCACACCTGGGAAGAGAAAGCAGGAGGTTGGTCATTACCAAAATATTATGAAGGGAAGTCGTAGAAAAGTAGATGGACATAGAAACATCATAATACTTACCTACAGGCACAACCAATGAAAAACCCCAAATTGTGAGGTAAACTTGATAAAACTTGATAATGAACAAACAACAAAGGAAAGCAATGTAGGAAGGGGTATGTTCTAAAAAAAGAATAGAAACTAACCTAGTCCAATGTTGCTCACAATAGAGAAGAAAAACTCCCATCATATTCAAAGCAGAGGGATACCTTGCATGAACTAAGAGAAGACTAGTAAGGTAAGTCCCAAAAAAGAGATGAGGATATGCAACATTTACGGACAATAAGGAAACAAATTTCTTGTTTGGAGCCTTCTGGAAGCATTACACCTCCTTCACAATGCCCAAACCTTGAATCATTCCCTACATCAGTACAAAACCCGGGGGGGTAATTCTCCAACTATTCGAAAACAAAATGTATTATTCCCTTTACATATAGAATTAGAAAACTATAGCACGACAGGTCACCTAAAACAAGATAGAATTTGAATGTGTCTAACTTTGTTTTTTTTTTTTTTTTAAATAATACATAATGGTGACACCCTTTCAAGCCCTATTTGGGCTTCATATTCCTTCTCATGTGAATTAATTAGGAAATTCCTTCTTCCCTGAGTCTTAGAAAACCCTGAAGGGTAAATGTCGCACACTTGGGAAGAGCAAGTAGGAGGTTAGCCATTACCAACATATTCTGAAGGGAATTCACACAAAAGTAGATGGACATAGAAACATCATAATACTTACCTATAGGCACAACCAATGAAAAAACCCCAAATTGTGAGGTAAACTTGATAAATCTTGATAATGAACAAACAATAAAGGAAAGCAATGTTGGAAGGGGTATGTTCTAAAAAAAGAATAGAAACTAACCTAGTCCAATGTTGCTCACAACAGAGAAGAAAAAATCCCATCATATTCAAAGCAGAGGGCTACCTTGCATGAACTAAGAGAAGACTAGTAAGGTAAGTCCCAAAAAAGAGATGAGGATATGTAGCATTTACGGACAATAAGGGAACAAATTTCTTGTTTGGAGCCGTCTGGAAGTAGTACACCTCTTCATAATGCCCAAACCTTGAAACATTCCCTGCATCAGTACAAAACCCAGGGGGGATAATTCTCCAACTATTCGGAAATAAAATGTCTTATTCCCTTTACATACAGAATTAGAAAAATAACACTCACCTGAACTGAAAATCCAACATCTTGGCAAGGAAAATCTAGGGACCCTCAGCCTTTCCAGCCGAGTTCACACTTGAACTACCCATAGGAAAATAAACCCTAATTAGAGTCACAAAGAAACGAACAAGCAGAAAGATGAAAGAAAATGAGCCACAAATGATGTGGGGGGAGGAGGGTTGTTGTTTATGTGGACTAATCCCTCTTGTGTTCAAGAGTGATCTCCCTAAACTTCAAAGAACCCAAGTAACAAACAAACAAGAATTTCTACCTTTATCTAGACCCTGATTGACTAAAAGAAAATATAATGATAGAGGCCTCTTACCGATTAAATGAAATTATTGATGAAGTCCCTTTCAAAGCTTCCATCCATTTGCTCCTCGATTCTTTAAAGTTCCTTTCGTCTCTCCCCACTGCTTCTTCATAACATCTTAAAATAGATATGCATAGACAAATACAAACAAGGGATCAAAGCATCCAACATATAATCAAAGAGATAAATGGATTAATTAACCAATTATATATCATAAACTAATAAATTTGCAATCACAATCCATGTAGGTGATCAAGGAATCCTACAAATTAGATCAAAAAAATGTAATTGAGAAATGATAATTGCTTTTATATTAATAAACTGGAGAAAATCCTTACAACCATACAGTATTGATGTTGCAAGTCCCTTATGCAATCTCCAACCCTTCCCCTTGCAAGAATAGCCCTCCAACCTAATCTCAACAACATAAACCTACTTCCAACAGTCCTCCCCCAATCCTTAGACCTGTTGTATCTTTATAGGCCAAGAATGGGAAGTTATCGATCCATTCTCCAAAGGATGAGATCCACTATTAGTGGGATAGGGGTTCCACAAAGGAAGGGGAGTTTCTCCATGATGGGAGGGATTAGGGCTGATAAGCACCCATTCGAAGCTTTTTGGTTGGGATAGATGCTATCGACAATGCTTCTAGACTTTACTTTTTATTTTTACATTCATTGAGTCATGTTCGCAGATCATACTGCAAGACAATGCATACTTATGTGCAACTTTTAATGGTCTTCTCTGCGTATGTGTAAAATTAACTAAGAAACTACGAAGGTAACCAAAATAGGGTTTTTGTACCATGGGAACCAAGAATTCCACTTTCTATGGGATGATTTAGATTCTAACTTTGCAGGGAAATGTCTTGGGACACATTTGTGGATAGTGAAAGATCCAAACCAATGGTCATTTGCCTAATGTGACAAAATTACGTGTAACATATTACCCCCCAAAGCACAAAGTCAAAAGAGATATATGATGATTGAAGTGCTTTATCATGTCAAGGTTTGGGTTAGAGACTATAGTCAGAGACCTAAAACAATCAATCAAATGTTACAATCCAATATATAATATCATCACTGAGGTAGGAATTCCCATACTCAAAACATTAGTGTCTCAAAGAACAGTACGAAAATACATATGAAGATCCATGTCAATAGAAGGCATAGTATGGATGCAACCATTAATGGATCTATGTTTATCATCATGAATATTTTATAACTCCACGCAGCCTACATGGATGAAACTAGATCCAAAGTATTGATCTCCATCTCTCGATCCGTAGTACAAATCTATCCATGTGAGTGAATGTCTCGAAGTCGAACATGGTAGAAACCACTTGATTACCAGTCAATGATGTGAACCGTTAACAAGTGCGAGAGAAACCACCAATAATGACAATGGATCTCAAGGTACATCTAGTACAATATATGAAGTGTGAATCAATATTATGATGTCGAACACTCTTAGAGTCATTCGATCGAAGTTCAATGATGAGAACTTATCGTCAAAGGTGAGAAACCTGCCATTAAGGCATGTAAGCTCCAAGGTATTGAAGGTTTCTAGATCAACTTCCTAGATAGTGGGCTGAAGTCGATAGGAAGGGATCAAATGCAGGAGGGCCTAGGAAATTTTGAAGAAAAATAATTTAGCATAATCCAGGACTGACTCGGGGATGGTCAATGCAACTGAAGGCTAAGGCTGGAAAAGTAATCTGACTGAGGCTAAACTTCTCTTGAACATATCAAAGACACGACAAGATGACTTGGAAACTTCGCAACATTTGACTCAAAACAAACCCAAACCAATTGAAGACTTTCAATGAGGTATGGTCAACTAAGAGACAAATGGATTTCCCAATCTAGACACAAAAGTGACAGAGTTTCATGTTCAAGAGCAACATACTGCCTTTTATAAAACAAAAACAAAGATTCTTTCTCACTTCTCCCCGACCATTACTGGAAAGTGCCTCTTTATTTTTTACAAGCTTTAGGAGGATAACATATGCTTTTCCTGTAAGTTCATCCTTCGAATGAGTCCTTTTAATTATTTTTAATGAACCTTGAGAAGGAGTGGTTTAGTTTCATCATGATTGACGAGTCCTGCACTGTTTAAATTTTACGAGTCTAGTGAAGGGGTAACTCAATGTCGTTTTCATATTTAAATAGTTTGAAAAGATATGAAAAGAAAACTCGTTCAGTTATTTCATCGTAAAATTTTAACAAGTCTAGAGAAAGTAAAGCTTGGTGTTTTTCAGTTTTAGGGAGTCAGGAGAAAAACATAAGTAAACTTCGCAGTGTCATTTTTCATAAAATTCAATCTCTCAAGCCCGAAAAAGGGTCAAATAATGCAGGAGAGAACTCTATTGACCATGATTAGTCAACGCATACCTCTTTCGTAAATAGTCTAATCTAGTCCGTAAAAGGGGTAAATTGAATAGACATTTGTTCATTTACTTTTACGAGTTCGAACAATCAAGTACTCAATGATCTTTTCGTATTTAAGGAGTCTAAAAAGGGTGTAAAGAGAACTCCATAGTTTCACTTTTTCACAAGTTTTAATGAGTTTGAAAAAGTGATAAAATGTACTCATTACCAAAATGATTCATTTTCCGTTAATGACCTGTGACCAACACACTTAAACTCGAAATAATTATCTCTGCTCAAAAATACAGCAAAAAACATTATAAAATTGGATTTTAAAAGTTAATAGGTAAAAAATAATATTTAAATAGCCCTAAAAACTTATAAAAAACCCAAAAACTAAAATAGTTTTACCATTTTTGTTTTTAACCTGTTGAGAGTGATAGATGTCATTTTCACTAGAAAATTCATAAGTTGATTCCGGGCAAACCGTTGGGAGAAATCACAAGTCGTCTTCTCTACGTAGATTATCTCTCCAAGTCCTTCATTTTCATGCATTTCATGTAGATTTTCATTGTAGATTTCAGTTTTTTGGGGATGGTTTTCAAAATAATTTTCCCCCTCGATGTGTAGAGGTCGCCCTTATCGGGCTTGCGCACATCGACTAGTTTTTTAACACTATGTGCACAATTTGAAAGGAAGAAGTTGTAGACATGTGCACTGTTCACGATAGTCGAATGCACACAATGACGATGGCTTCACAAATTAAATAGAAAACTCCCAATTTTTTGTTATTTTTCTCCATGATTCTTTCTAACGACATTTTATGTTTATTTGTGGGGTTTTGAACCACAAACATGGAATGGAGAGAACGTGAGCATGAAGAGAAAGACATATATGATCTAAACGATCAAGCAACCATACAAGCCTTGACAAATGGTGTCTTGTACAAGCTTTTCACCATTCTGGGCATGAAGGCCCAATTAGACTTGCTAGAATGGATGGTGGGCAAGTGGAACATTCACGAAGAATGTTTCATAGTTGTAGACCATAGACTTTTCATTGATGTTGATGATATTTACTTCCTGAGTAGACTTCCATGCCATGGGGTGGAAATAAACTTTTATGGGCATAAGCGAGGTGGCAAAACAAATGCCAACTATTTTCTACAACATTGTACTCGAGGGGTTGCTCTCAAAGATGGAAAGATTGACATCAAGACCATAGCACAAATTCCTTTGAAAGCTATCAAGTTCATTGTTTCATGGCTATTTGGTAGTGTAGATTTTCATTTTCTCACGAAGGATCATATGAAAACCACTATAGATTGTTTGCAACGTACCATATTCAACTGGAGTGAGGTTGTAGTTGCTAATCTAAAGAGGCAACTAACCAGGATCAGAATAGGAAAACTCAAAAACGTTGGGTATGGTGCCTTCATTATTTCATTTTCTTTGGAGTGGATTCCTCTTCTGGCTCCATAGATAGCTATAGAGAGAGGAGGACCTCGTGACCCTCACATGCTGAAATGGGTTACACTTATGTCATGCCATGGAGGTGGCGAAGGACTAATGATAATATTTACTCCTGACTTCTTCGATTGGCTATAAAATCATATCATTATGATTGAAGATTTTTTGTATGTAGGGATGGACTACGCAAGAGATCTGGACATGTTACTACCTCTTGGGATGTAGTGGGGTGCTATAGGTAAAACTTCATATTTTGGTTAATTTTTGAACATTTTCAATTTTTTATTTTTTTTTGCATCCAAAACGACATATCTAAAATGATCATGCAGATGTGGTCCTAGTAAAACTGGATGGATTATGTAGATATGATCGGCGTGGTGAGAAACCAGTAGCTCCCATAGTCTCGAACCCAAATGCAGCAAAGACACTGATAGAGATAGAGCACAACCTCGAGAGGTTGACTTTGGACATCTCGAATGTCGCAATAGATGATACGCCTCTCCGCTACCAAAGGCATATTGCAAGGGTTCCTGGAACTATTAGTCATTTGCTGTGACAAGTAGCATGTGATATTGTATGTTACCATGATCATCACCATGTGTAGTGACTAGTCTGAGGGCTAGATTTTTTATTTTTGATGATGTATCTGCATGTTCGGAAAATAAAGGCCACAAGGCCTTATGTATTTGGATGACCTTTTTTGTAAAAGCCAAAATTTCTACAAACACTTATCTAATCAAAGCTACTACTTCAATTTTTGTCTATATTTTACAATATATGAATGGATATTGCATTGATTTGTTTTACAAGTGCCAATTTAACACATAATTAGCTAATGCATATGTTAATGTGTTTAAATTTCTCGGAATATGTTGATACTCAATATAATCAAATTCTCTTTCCAATAGACGAATCCGAAAAAACATCCTTAACATGGAAGCACTTCTAACTGAATAAAAATCATTCAAATGTAATATTATGAGTTGTGAATCTATCCTAACGATCAATTAATGAATGCCAAATGAAATGGCATCAGATAATAGCTCAATCACCATGCTATATTTTGCAATATTATTCATTGTTTGACGAAGGCATATCCCATGAATAGAAACTAGCTCACATGTGAGTGAATAAATGACCTAAGTTGCAGAAGACAAATTTTAGGTACTGCGACTAGTGCCATCAGCGAAGCCAATGTAAGCTTGAGGGAGCGTCGACGTCTGCAAATCAAGTGTAACACAAGATAAGTAGGAGAAGTAGTGGAAAATCGTAAAAAGTTGCTAAATCTTACCATACATCAACTATGGTACAATAATATACAAAATTTTCACCGAACAATCCAAGCATATTATCTCTTTAGGTAAAGACCGTTTCTGGGCTTTCCCAAAGGTATTTCGTCATCTTCCTTGGAGTTAATCTTGGAGACCATGATGCATTAGTCATCGTGAACTAACCTTGGAGAGAGTGGTTGGGTAATATGAAGGATAGCAGAGACACCTTCATGTGAAAGGATCAAGGTTGTCATTGATGATGTAGCGCGAGCACTACATTGAAGCTGAAGATTAACAGGGCTCGGTGAATAATACCTTAGGAGTTGTGAAGTTCAACCAAACATACCTTGACAAAGTGAAGCTATAGGGTTGAAGCCCTTGGGGTTGGTGTCTTAGAATTGACAAGGTTGGTGCCTTGGAAAGTCCAAGTTGGTGCTTGGAAAATATAAGATTGGTGTCCTTGGAGTTGGTGCTCCTAAACTCAAGGTTGGCGCCTTGGATAAGATAGGGTTGGAGCCCTAGATGATCGAAGTCCTCAAGAAACTAGATCAGAGTCTGTACTAGAGAAGGGTTAGTGCCCTAGGTGTTGGAGCCTCTAAATGCAAGGTCGGTACCTTGAGAAGATAGGGTCAGTGCCCTAGAGGTTGGAGCCTCACAAAAGTCCAAGTTGGTGCTTGGCAACAACTTGGAGCTTGGGAGATTGAAGATTGGTGTCTTCATCTAGGGTTGGAGCCCTATATACATTGCACTTGATTTATTGTGAAAAATAAATTAATAAAAGCATTTACTCTTATTGTTCATTTTGCGTTCTAAATATAAATGATCTAACTGGTAAAAGTAACAATTGAAAATAAATATTGATTCACCCCCCTCTCAGTATTTCCAACACGGTGTTGTGCGCATGTTAGATATGCAGTGTTGTGTACATATGGTGTTATGTACATGTTGTATATGCAATGTTATGTACATATGGTGTTGTATGCATGTTGTACATGTGGTGCTATGTACATATGGTGTTATGTGCATAATTGTATATGTGGTGTTGTGTGCATGTGGTGTCATGTACATGTGGAAATGTGTGTAGGTGGTGATGTGTACATGTGGTGTCATGTACATGTCATGCATGTAGTGTTGTGTACATGTGGTATTGTGTACACGTTATACATGTAGTGCAGTGTACTTGTGGTGTTGTGAGATGTTGTGTAGGTGGTGTCGTGTACATGTGATGTTGTGTACACGTTATGCAGGTAGTGTTATGTACAGGTGCTATTGTGTACATGTTGTACATGTGGTATTGGCATACATGTTGTATTATGTGCATGTCGTACATGTTATGTTGCGGACATGTGGTACTATGTATGTGCATTGTGTAGTCGTGGTATTGTGACATGTGTATTTGTTTTGTTATACTCTGTGTATGTATATATATTGTGTTGTACACCAGATGTGCGCGTATGTATTGTATGCATGTTGTACATGTGGTGCTATGTACATATGGTGTTATGTGCATAATTGTATATGTGGTGTTGTGTGCATGTGGTGTCATGTACATGTGGAAATGTGTGTAGGTGGTGATGTGTACATGTGGTGTCATGTACATGTCATGCATGTAGTGTTGTGTACATGTGGTATTGTGTACACGTTATACATGTGGTGCAGTGTACTTGTGGTGTTGTGAGATGTTGTGTAGGTGGTGTCGTGTACATGTGATGTTGTGTACACGTTATGCAGGTAGTGTTATGTACAGGTGCTATTGTGTACATGTTGTACATGTGGTATTGGCATACATGTTGTATTATGTGCATGTCGTACATGTTATGTTGCGGACATGTGGTACTATGTATGTGCATTGTGTAGTCGTGGTATTGTGACATGTGTATTTGTTTTGTTATACTCTGTGTATGTATATATATTGTGTTGTACACCAGATGTGGGCGTATGTATTGTTTTGTGTTGTACACAGGGTGTAGGTGTATGTATTGTGTTGTGTCGTACACCAAATGTAGGGGTATGTGTCATCATGTACGTTGGGTGTAGGTGTATGTGTTCTATGTCAGGTGTAAATGCATGTAATGTATGGTGTGTGGTTATATGTTTGTGGTGTACACTATGTGTATGTGTATGTGTACGTGGTTGAAGAGAAGGCACTGGGTATTTGTCAAGTATGGAAATCGATTCAATGTGCATACGAAAAGGATCGATTAAAGGACAAGTATCAATACTTCATTTCAGTTTTATTATGCATGTGATCTATGATTCTGACTTATGATGGCTACATGTGATTTATGATTAGGTTTATGATGATTTCATGTGGTTCGTTATTTTAATTTATGATAGTTGTGTTTTGAGCTAACCAGATGTGATATGTTTATTCATGATGATTTGATCAAAAAGTTAGTTTGACTTGTTGTGACAGGAAGTAAACAGAGTTGCAAGTGTACCTTATTGATGAACTACCAATGAGGTATGATTTGAATTCACTTCAATTTGTTTTGAATGTAATGGAAATTATGTGCTTGGTATAGGAAAGCATGCAATGCCTAGTTGGGATTGTTGAAATTGACTGCAAGAATTAGCAGCGTCAGTGAAAGGAATTGGAACAGGCAACACTATGTTGGTAAAGCATTCAAGAGTAGGGTCATTGTGGGACACTAGCACCCAATAGTGTCCTTTGATTGTCATGAGCATGCTATGAACAGTATGATGGTTTTGAGGCAGGGATATGCCTTGGTTTTTGGACCTTTCGATGTGAGGAAACCTTGCAAAGGGATGGACTGCCTAGGATGGGGGTGCCAGTGGAACTTGGAAGGTGTGTGACTGCACGGAAGGGGGTGATCAGATTGCCCGAGGGACTATGTAGCAGAGAAGGGAAGGTCGGGGATGGATTTGTTTTGGTCAATAGCATTTCCAGATGGAATCAGATGCACATTGGGAGTGTGCCTTGGAACACTGAGCTAGTAATTTTTCACTTAGAGGACAAGTGGCACAAGATTGTAGCATTGAACATTGGACGCATCTTTGACTTTGGCAATGTATTTTGGACTTGTTGGGAAGGAGGTGAATCCTGGTATTACTTTGAGGGTGGAGGTGTGAACCTATGGATTCCCTTGTTGTAGATGCAGGCATCATATCCCTTTATTTGTTGGTTGAGAAAATGTGCATATGTGTATATTCGTATATTATTGCAAATAATGTATTGAACTAGATTTATAAAACTCCATAGATAGTATGATTATTTGTTGGTTGAAAAAAATGTGTATAAGAATATATGCGGTTGTAATTGTAAATACTGTAATGAGTTGTGTTATAAAGCTTCAGTAAACAATATGGTTGTCATGTTTTCAGTAGGGTGTCATTGTAAATACTACAACGATTTGTGTTATAAAGCTCCAGTAACAGTATGGTTGTCATGTTTTCAGCAGGATTTCATTGTAAATACTGCAACGAGTTGTGTTATAAAGCTCCATGGGCAGTATGTTTTGGTTGTCAGTAGTCTTGCTAGTTATAGGTGTCATTGAACACCGAGGATGGTTTTCCCCCAAGGGGGACAGTTCTGTAACAACTCTGGTTAAAAATACATGTAAAAAATATAATACCAAGGCCATGGGACACATATTCCAAGCTGAATGGTGGGAAGAAAACATCCTAGTGGGGTGTCACTTCGGTTTATTAATGGCTAAGGAAAATGGAAAAGGCAATGGAAAAGGCTTTGGAAAGGCATGAAGCATTAAATGGCATTTTATTTATGAAAATAATGGAGATTGGGAGAAAAGGAAGGTGAAAGGTCGTAGGTTGCATGTGAGGAGGAAATTGAATGAAAATAATGGAAAATGAAGAAATTAGAGGTCTCATTGATAAAAAAGGCTTATGAGGATTAGTTGGTAGCTTTTTGATAGGTTTTTGCGAAGCTCTCTTCTATTCTCTCTCTCTCGCTCTTACTCTTGGAAACTTAGAGTTCCTTGGAGTACTCTTAGAGGAGTGTGGCATACTTGGGATTTGGAGCAAGAAGGCAAAGGAAAGAAGGAAGAGCAAGAGGACAACAAGATCATCAGCTACAGTTGGACTTATTTGCAGGTATCGAGTTCCATGTAATGTTTCATTGCTAGTTTTGGCATGCATGGAACATGCATGTGGGTTCTTGGTTATGATTTATCATTGGCATAAATTATTTCCTGGATTGACAATGGTTTTTCCTAGTTTTTCCGTTTCTTGGATAGCCATGGTATTATGGGTTTTACTTTTTTTTCCTGATTAGCACTCATATTCCATTGGTTGTGGGTTGAGTTATTAGTTCCTAGAGCCTTGGTTGGAAAAACGCTCTGGAAGCCCTGTAACGGCTTGGGTTGAGTTACTAGTCCTGGAGCCTTGGTTGGACAAACGCTCTAGAATCCCTATAACAACTTGGGTTGAGTTACTAGTCTTGGAAGCCTCGGTTGGACAAAATCTATAGAGCCCTTGGTAGGTTGAGTTACTAATCCTAGAGCCTTGATTGGACAAACGCTCTTGAGCTCGTCAACAGTTGTGGGTTGAGTTACTAGTCCTGGAGCCTTGGTTGGACAAACACTCTGGAGCCTAGCAGCAGTCATGGGTTGAGTTACTAGTATTGGAAATTGGATTGAAACAAATGCTTTGGAGCCCTGGATAGCCTGGGTAGAGATTGATCTAGTGATCGTTAGTGATGTCCGACTGCGAGGTGGAATCATTGGTTGAGGGTTGAGGTGGTTTGGCCTCTGAAAGCCCTGGTTTGGTTTTGGTTGGTTTATTCCATGAGATCCCACATTCATGCTTGGATTATGGCACGAGGGTGACTGGATGAAAGAGATATTTTCTTCAACCTAGTCTATGGTCGGGAAGTTCATGGAATTCCCATACATGTTCGGCCTATGCATTTATTAATAAGAGCTCTTTCTCCGCGGTATTTTATGTGTAAATGTATTGGTTCATATGTGGTTTTTATGGCTATTATACCCTTGTTATTTTTGTTGGTTATATGTTAGTTATGAACATTTTTTATGATAGTGATGATGTATGGCTCTCATCATGTTTTGATTAGTAAATAAATGAACAATGGATATATGACCTAATAGATGATATTACAACTATGTGATAAGGCACCAATGCTTCTTACCGATTCTCAGATAAACATGAGACCCCTATGCTCAGATCTGTTGTTGAAACCTATAGATTTCATATTTGTGATATGTTTGACAAAATGACTGTCATGGTTGGACTTGGTTAGGTGAAGTCCTTAATCAATTTTTTTGTTAGAGGTTCTTTCTTGGTGTCATTTATTGTCTTGTAAAGTCTCATCATGTTCCGAGCAGTGGTTTGGAGACTAGCCCTTAAAAAGTGGCTTAAATCTCACAGTCTCTGGCATAGAACTGGCTAAAAAACACTGCAGCTTCTCCCTTGCAATCATTTAGGGAGTGAATGGAGGGTCCTAGTCAGATGCATTCCCATGTCATGGGAGAGACTATGGGTTTAATTCATTGAAAGGCTAGGTTAACTCAAGGGTTGGGCACCTAGAGTGGTGGATTAGCTCCTAGGGGTCTTGTAGCACCTCAGGGAGGTTTGTAAAAGTGTTGGTTTGTTAGTTCCACTTCCTTAACTACACTTAGGGAGCTTAATCATATCATAGTAACTCGTCATCACATATTTACCCCAGTAGACCGATAAGCTTGGGTAAGTGTGGAAAGAGGGTGTTACAGAGATTACCCCTCCTCGCATTATTAGTTTTGAAAAAATTGGTTTTGAAAAAGGTTTCCTTAATAATTTATTAATCATTCCAATATAGCTTATGCATGTGGCATATCTCCATTTTTTGTGTGTTAATAAAAAATGATAATCGCTCTAATTATTTTTTGTTGTTACTTTCTTTTACATCATAGAAAAGGTCCACCATTGAGGGTTATAGGATTTCTTATAAATGGATAGTACATTCTGGATCATTTGTATTTATAATTAGCTAGTTTATTTATTTACCTAGTTGTTAAAAGAAACTTAATTCCAGAATAAGGGATTTTCCTAGGCTAACCGATCCCCAACTAGTTCCAGCCTGGAACTAACCCTTAGACATAGATTTAGTTGACACAGATTTAGTTGTCAAGGGATTGTTCTTAGGTTAACCGATCCTCACTAGTTCCGACTTGGAACTAACCCCATTGCACAAACACACATAATACAACAACATGTAATTGTTCTTAATATTCCCACAAATCATTAACAATCCAACCTACATAATTTTAATGCTTATGTATACCACTTCACAGTTATACATAATACATGTAACAATCATAGGAAAAGAAACTAGCAATTCAAATAGTTAGCTTCACTTGTCCATTTTATTATTTTACAGTTGATAAGTTAGCCACAAAACTACAGGGCTTAGAATGCTCCTCCCAATAGTGAGAATTAGTGTATCAATTGAAACCTGCCCCCGAGCTAGCTTCATATCCAAAACAGTTTCAAATCAAGAACCTTCATAGTTTCACCCAAGACCACCTGGTCCCAACGAGCTACAATTTAGGTCATTTATTTTGAGCACTTAGGCTTCAGATAAAGTTCCACTAGCCAACCAACTCAAGAACTTTTTATCCTGGAAGTGTCTTGCCTCCCTCTACAACATCCCGCGAGAGGGTTTATTCTTATGGTCCCTTCTCCTCAAGGTTGCCTCAGGTTTTTTTTTTCTCTCTCACCTCTTAGCTTCCTTTTCCACCCAAGATATTTTATCTCTAGGGAGAGGAGTTTGGGTAAGAAATTGCCTCTATCTTTAACTGTCTTAAACTGTTATGGAATATGAAATTCACTATAGCATTAATTTCCTCATAATTTTATTGTTGACTATTCAAATTATTTTTATTAATAAAAATGAACATTCATCAAGTTCGTAGCTTATTCACATCAGACACTTTAACTTGGTCCATAGTCTGCCAAGTAACTCAAAAAAGTAATTCAAATATTTACATGTTTACTAAGGGGTATTACACTCTCTCTATATATATGACTTTGTTATTCCCTCCTTCTCTCTCCCCCCTCAACTCCATCTCTCCCTCCCTCCCTCTCTCCTCTCCCTCCCCTCCTCTCTCTCTTCATTCCTCTCTCTCCCTCTCTCGCTCATCCCCATCACTCTCTTTCTCTCTCCTCCCTCCTGTCACTATTTGGTCTCCTATATCCCTCTCCCCTGCTCCATCTCTCTCTCCCCCCCCCCGCCCCCCCCCCCCCTCCATCCATATGATGAAGAATTTTTATTGTGAAATGAGTTATTGTTTTTTTGCATTTGGTATTGATAAGCCATGGTATGGTATTTACAAGTTAATAATATCCATGGTAAAGTGGAGGTGGATATATATGGTTAAGAAACTTGTTATATTGTAAGTTTATTGTAGGTATTATGTTTGTATGTGTTTATTAATTAAATTTAAATATGGTTATGGAATCATCACTAAACCATGCTTAGGCAGGACTCTAACAATATATTTGTCTCTTTAGCTATTATTTTAGTATTGACCAATGCAATTTATAATGTTTAACTTTGAAAAATCAATATTATTAAAAATAATAATTTTCAAACATTTTACTAGATCATAACTTCAAGGTCTTATTGCAGTCTTTTAACAATATAATACCATGTGGATAATTGTCTTACATATTTTATGTCATAACCTATGGATATGGTTGCAATATTCATGTATTATTTTTAGATATTGGTGTAGGGATTTTTTATTATTAAACTTTGCAAGAAAACCATCAAAAAATAA
Source organism: Pinus taeda (assembly GCA_000404065.3). Taxonomy (NCBI): domain Eukaryota; kingdom Viridiplantae; phylum Streptophyta; class Pinopsida; order Pinales; family Pinaceae; genus Pinus; species Pinus taeda. The sequence continues at coordinate 7,838 of APFE030350043.1, read as the reverse complement.
AATACTTGAGAATGAAGTATATTCATGTAAATAACATATCTACCATCAATTACTTGCCACCATAATCAAAGCAAGTCTTTGCATAAAAAATGGATAGGAATAAGATGTAAAAAATATACTTACAGGAATTATTTCACAACTTTATTTATGTTTTCCTCACCGCTTATGTAGGAGTAAAATTGCAAATGTGTAGACTTACTAGTGGTTATGCAAGTTCTTTTGTTTGAGCAAGAAATTTACTTATCCACTTCACATATAGATTTTTTACTCACTATCAAAGCAAGACTATAGGATGATTTATCTATCAACAATTATTAATTTAGCACTGAATAATGTAACATATAATTACTTATGCAATTTTTCCCAAAGCATAGTTTCTAAGTTGAGTTGAAGGAGCTAAGCTACCATGCAAAACAAAATTACAATATAACAAATTGAATTTTATTTTTATTACATTTAACTTTTTATTATTAATTCAGCCAAGATTTAAATGTTTACACTACAACATCTCCACCATATTCATGCAAAACAAAATTACAATACAACAAATTGAATTTTATTTTTATTACATTTAACTTTTTATTATTAATTCAGCCAAGATTTAAATGTTTACACTACAACATCTCCACCATATTCTGCTCTATATTACTTTTAACATTTTACTATTGTTTATATGTTAAAAGTTAAACATTTAGACTTACACATGTACTTTTTAACCTCTTGTTATTGTTTATATGTTAAATGTTTATGTTGAACATATACTTTTAACTTTTTTTATTTTTGTTTATATGTTAAATGTCACATCTACTTTTTAACCTTTTATTATTGTTGATATGTTAAATGTTTACAATAAACATTTACTTTTAACATTTTTTATTTTTGTTTATATGTTAAATGTTAAACTATTTTCTATAAAGTATTAAAATATGAAAAAAAAAATATTAATCATTTTTCATTGATCACTTTACTAGTAGAAGAAAAAATAAATATGATATAAAGGACTTAAAAATTATAAACATTTTTAATTAATTCACTTTACAATAAGGAAAAAAAAATTATTAATAATATAAAAGAACTTTAGATATTAGTAATTTAGAATAATAAGTGTAAATATTTTAAATTAATTTATATTTTTAAGAATAATCTAAACTTAGATAATATTATAAATAATCTAACTTGTTCGGATATATTAATTTATTTTATTTTATAGATATATATTAATATTTTAAATGTAAATTATTATTATATTATTTGTGTGATTCTACATAACTTTATAATATAAAAATATATAAATCACTTGGGTTATCAAGTTGTTGTTCCAATTTCGTAATCAGTTATATGGCACTTAAAGTGCTCCGTTCCATTAAAGGTCATTGCTTAAAAGTGGGTTCAAATGGGTCATGTGCTTTAGGAGGTTGGAAAGAGTGATCAAGGAGGGTAAGAAATATAATTTCTCACCTCACAAAATGATAAGGGAGAGTTATGATTCTTTCTTCCAGTTTCTAAGGTTGAGTAAGTGCCCCCAATTTCTAACCCATATTTGTACCTTGGGTTTCTAAATTCTTTAGCTTATTATTTTTTTTCATTTTTTCTCTTTCATAGTTATGTATGTTGATGGCCTCCCGCCACGGTTATGGAACGTGATCGATAAGACTTATGTCCTGGCGATTTAATGCTATATTAAATGTCACTGTACGCGTCTTGGTCTTTGGGTTTAGGGTTTTGAAACCTGCTGAACCGGCTTCCACCTGCATTAACCGGTTACCTCTACTCAAAAGGGCCCGTTGACAACCTTTTGGCAATCATTTTTCATTTCCGCTTTGCGGGGTCACTCTGTCGAGGTCTGAGCTACTCTGTGGGAAACCTCTGTTCCTCTGTGGACTGTTCTGATGCCGCCTCTGTGGTTATCTCCGCCTCCAAAGGGTTTCGATGGTGAGTTTCTATGGCCTGCGAGGGCTCATTCACTCTGTTCGGTGATAACTTGTCAACTGTAAGTTTGGGTATGCGTTTGTTTTAACTCGGCGCTGGTATTTGTCTGTTAACTGTGTAATTTGTTTTATGGCAGGTCCGTCCTCCCAAAGCTGCGTTTCACCATTAACATTCAGGTAACGATGATGGTTCCTTGCTGTAATGTTCTCGCCTTTATTCCTCCAGTTCTGACCGTCTCGGCCACTGTCTTCAGGTTTCTGTTACTCGTTAGTTTGGCATTTTCTTCGTCGCCCGGGTTCCTGGTAAGACCCTAATACTCTGTCTCCTTTCTTTTGATTTTTTAACACATACGCATATACTGCACAGGTTCCTAATCTCTGTGGGTTTGTTTGCAGGTGAGCTCTGGTCGTGTAGCCATGCTCATGGTGCTGTTGTCCGCGTTCTCTTCACACTCCTTCCGGGTAGTGTCTTAATATATTCCTGTAAATTAGTATATGTAGACTCTGTAGTTTGTATCGGCTTTCTGCGCGGTGAAATGTTAGGGTTTCGGTCCTTAGTTTGATAATGGACTATTGTAGTCGCTGTTCCGGCTTTTCCTCTGTAGGAAATGGTTCAAATTGATTTTTTTTTGTATCAAACCCTCGTGGGGTTATACGAATCTCTGCTCTGTGGATGTATATGGGTTGTATTTCCTGTTTAATGGCCGTTACAGGGTTTCGAACCCTCCCTCTGCTATTTTGTATTGTTCACGATTTATAAACCCTAGGGTTTTGACCAAACCCTGGTCTATCTTTCCGTCAAGGCTATGACTGTATATTTCGGCTTTTTGTCTGGTAATAAATTGATGTTGTTGGAGTTCCGTCCTGTTGATAACTTTGCTGGTGCCGAGGCTTACTTTACATGCAGTCTGTGGTTCGAATGTTTAAACTGTAACCTGGTTTTTTCTTTAGTTACTCAGGTCGTATTACTACATTGTTTTCCTTGTTGTTCTGTTACTATCTGGAGATTTATATATATCGTATGAAAAAGGAAAAGAAATGATTTGTTTCTCTGCTACGGCATTCTATTTCGACTGTTGAGTTATCGTGATTTTGGAAATACCTGGGTTCTCTGTTTGCATGCACAGATTTCTCTGGTCTTCTAGTTTTAGAAATATTTGCTTTATTTGAGTCTGCTTCTGCTGCGTCTTTCTCCGGGTGTACGCCTGTGTGTACAATCTGGTATGAACACTGGTGGACGGTGTTGTGGTGATCACGCCCGCTCCACTTACAGATGATCTGTCTTTTTATTACAATATGATTTAAAATGTACAGGAAATAAACTATGCTGTAGAATGTTAATTATCACAGTGATGAAATGTGAAGCAAATAAGTAATGAATTCTAACTTTTGGAAATGACTGTATACTTCTATTTCTGTTCTTCAAAATGAGAGAGGAAACTTTACAATCTTGTTTCTGTTCTTTTAAGCTCCCAGAGTCGAACTGTTCTTGTTCGGTTGGAACCAACCCAACAGATTGACAACTGTTTTCACTTAACTGAATTAAAACTAATACAATGCCTTTTTAAAGAAAAATCAAATTAACTAGCAATTTATGTTTCTGCTTCTAACTCCTAAGTAAGACAGAGTAAATGCATGATTAATTTAACTGAATCCTATCATCTTAAAAGTAAATAAAAACAAGTAATGAAAATAAAATATCTGACAAGGTTTTGACACCTGTCCAGCTATACGCATTGACTGTGTGTTCAAATTCTGCCTGAGACCGCCAGCCTCATTCTGCCTCCTCAGAGCTGGATGCTCCTGCATCATATGTAGTCATTCCAATACAGCTCTAATTTGACCTTGTTTTCAACCCAATGTAGTGAAAAGTGTGTTATTTTTATCCTTGAAATATAGGTCAAAATTGATTATGAAAAAGTTTCATCATTTATATTTTATCAATGATGGAATTTTGATCAAACACATGTTTTTAATATAGGTCTAAAACTAAATCAAAATTGATAATGTATTATAATTCAAATGTAATGTTGATATATAAATTACTATGGATATTTTATTTAAATAATTGTTCGCAATCATTTTTACATTTTTTTTTGTAAACTATTGTTATATAATGTTTTACGTAAGATTGTAAATTATTTACTACGGAATGTTTTACTTAAATTTAAAAATTCAATATTATTAGCTCAGTGGTAAAAGCAATAAAATAAATTGAGGATGAAAAAAAAATTAAAACAAATGTCCTACCATAAGCACACAGAACACGACAAATACCCAAGGAAATCTAGTATTGGAAAACTTGGCCAAAAAGTGAGAATATGCCTCACTCTTTTCTCCTTGGATATGAAAATGAAGACATAAAGAAAGGTGAACTTTATATGGAGTTTTCATTCATTGTCCTCAGCAAGGTTATTACAAGGACTTCTACTTCCTTTGTTGGCTCAATTATCCTACTCCCTCTCTCTACTCTCAATAATGGAATAGTAGTCATTATAAAAAGAATAGAACCCTTTCCATTCTTAGTGGCCCCATATTTAACTTAACTTAATAAATCACTTAGGGTTGGGTTAGTGTTTTTACATGCGTGGACTCATAATTAAGGTTATGATTTTGAACCTTCTATAATCTTACTGAATTTCCATATGTGACTAGCTCCACATGTGTGGGAACCAAGTTGAGATGAAATCCACTCAACACCATGGTAGTCAACAACCTAAGTGAACTTGTAAGAAATATAACTTCAACATACAAATTTTAAATAAAATAATCTTTACATTATTAAAATCAATAACATTAGAAAAACTAAAAAATACATTAATAAACTTTTAACCACAAAATCATTCATTTACCCTACAAATTTTTAAATTACCCTTAAATGAATCCTTAATACTCTAATATTTAATAATTATAATTTTTCCACTCAAAAAATATAAAACTATAATATTTAATAATTGTAATTTTTCCACTCAAAAAATACAAAATTAGATAGCATAAATTATATAGTGATCTACATCTGTTATTTTTAAAAATCAAGATAGATAATTGCTTTACATAATCAAACATATTATAACGTGAAAATGAAACCAGAATAACCAAAAAAATAACCAAAGACTACATCTATTTTTAAAAATAAAACAAAGTGAAATAAAAGCAACAAAAAAACTAAAAAACTAACTTAAGTTTTAATTTAGAACCGTACAATAAGTACAAAACTGAAGTCAAATCCATAAACACTATTGCATCATAACAACAATGCCAGCAAGATTGGCAAGTGGAGTGAGAGCGTGCCCAAAAATATGACAAGTATAGGTTAGGTATCAAATAGTGGATTTCCATCATTACAGTAATGCCAGCAAGACTGAAATTTAATGTAGGCTAGGTATCCAATGATGGAGGCGGTTGAGATTAAGTCGATTGCAGATTCTCAGAATATTTTGGGATTTGACGGATATGGGCTGGATCCCAGAATATTTCAGGGCTGTCGGATCCCAGAATATTTCGGGGCCGTCGGATCCCAGAATATTTTGGGAATCTGCAATCAACTTAAGGATGGCCAAGCGATGGAGGCAAAGGCAAGCGTTTGATGGCAATGTAGGCTAGGTATCGAATAATGGAGGCTAAGGCAAGGGTTCGATGTTCAGATTAGAATTGTATTCCCATCAAAAAAATCATAAAAAAAAATAACGCTGGTAACAGGTGCATGTGGCCGAACGATAGGTAATAGCATGGGCAACAATTTAAGTTGCAACAACACTTAGGACAAAAAAATAGCTCCAGGGAATCTATATATTGCTAACATAAAAGCCCAAGCGGTGTATATAGTCGGACATGTCTTTAATTTATTTGGGAAATATATATATAGCAAAATCTCCATATGGACCTGGGACATCTACAACTCTTATTTTATTTTGGAAAAAAAATAGAATGTTCATTTACACTCTAAACTATCAATTATCTAAATTTTATTATTTATTCCAAATATTAACTGTTATGCACTAAAACAATGATTAAACTCAGTCTCTTTTCATCTAATTTATTAAATATCATTTTATTTATATTTTCACTTAATAAATCAGATGGAAAAACACTCAGGGATCACCTAAAACCTTTAGAGAGGGACATGGCAAATGCCATTGACACTTTTAATCACCCACACCCTTTATCACCAAGTACATTGCCGCTACCAGTGACACTTGTTAGCTTTTTAGTCAAAATTTAATATTCCCAAATATAATGATTGGTGTAACGATTTGTCTTTCCCATTTTAGGATATATCCAAGTTTGGTAGGGTCGTTGTTCACTAAAAATGCAATGCAAGTCTCGTCATGTATCTCGGGCTTATCTCAAACTTAGTTATGCACAAACAACTTCTCCACTTTGATAACGTCAATAATTGTCATGATTTCAAGCACTATGATGATTTTTTCAATTGAAAATCAGCACAACCGAAAAGATTTTAGTCGAATAAATCCGCAGATTTCAAGCCAGTAACGATGAACGTGGAAGAAATAGACTTATTCTATTATTCTCCATTCACTTTATTAGTGGAATGCACTGGCACTATGTGGAGAGATCAAATCCTGTGAGTAATACTGCAGCGATTTATAGAGAGAATTCGTTAGTAGCAGTAGACGAACTCGAGAGCTTTTACATGGATCTTCAACCAGAGGACCAGATAGAGGAAATCGCTAGTTTTGGAGTAGTTTCTAAGAAATTTTGCAGAAACGATGGGCAGTGCATAGAGCCGTGGGGATTCTTTTGGGTTATTCCGCTAACAATCATTGCATCTCTGATAAGCCTGGTGGGAATGGCAGCGTGGATACTTGGGTTTGTTTGCTAACCAGGATCGCCACCTCCCATCACGTAGTATAACGTCAAGTTCTCTAGTTTTGCAATCGTGGTTTTTCACTTTTGTATCTGTTGCTTACCTATTGCAGGGTTTTTATGTATCTTCAATTTCGTTTTTGTGAAGTGGAGGAGGTTAAGTTGTCGTTTTTTTAGATGATTATTAGTCTAATTTTTGAATTGCAAAACCCGAACCAAGAGGCATCTAAATCGTCAAAATCACTAGAAATCACATCAGAATATCATTAGATTTTTGCCCACAAAATTTAGAACTAGCAATCAGAGTAACTTAACAATACACCCCACTACTTTTTATTCTAAACCCTTAAGCAAAATATATATATATATATATATTTTCAATTGGGTTATTGAGTTTAGTGTAGATGCTTTAAAAGAATATCAATTCTTCTATCCAAGTTGAATTTGAAGATATGATGAACTTAGATATTTGAAGATAGGATGAACTTAGATAAAATGATTTTGAGCATCTCCTAATTATTGAGAATAAATAAAATAGTTATAAAATACTAAAACATATTAATTTATGTTTAACTTTGATAAAATGACTTTAAACCTAACCTAATAGTTGAAAATGAATAGAATAATACAGACATGTATATTCACCAAAATACACATATAATTTTCAATTTTGTTTTTTGCTAGTAAAATTGAAGTATATATATATGTGGGCTGTTTTGTGTTGTGACAGTGTTCTGCTGATGTTGATGTGCCCGTGCTTTATGCGTGGCACTATTTTGGTAGAGGTTGCCACGGAACTCATCAAAGCTCCTCTTTACACAGTAAGGAGCTTCGACGGCTCTGAGAGATGCCCCACCTCTTGTCACAATGGGCTCTCTGAGGATTTGCCATTTTATTCTTATTACGCTTTGTAAGGTAATCAGATTGAACATATTGTTTATATAAATTGTTTAGTTCGAGTGTTCCGCTTCTGTTTGTTAAAAGTTTATTGATTTTTTAATAACAGTATCTTTTTTAGTCAAGCTTCATGTAACGGAACTTTCGGAGACTATCATCTTATTGTGTTGTTTCTCACGTAAGCTA
>APFE030350041.1:0-20380 GCA_000404065.3 Pinus taeda | reverse complement strand
GTATTCCCATTCAAGTTTCTGGGGAAATCTTATGTGTCGTTCATGAGACTCATTATCAGATACTTTAGTTGTGAAGGCCGCTTCTCACGCCTCTATGAATACCATATCAGGTTATTGATGCATTTCACGAGAGTGAGGTTGATGAACACTCCATATTTCATGTGCCAAAACATCGAGAGGATGACCACTCTTGTTTAGAAGAAGACTCCTGAACGACAATACAATAACATTTACCACTATGTGCTCATCAAGATCATTGTTGTACATAAGCTTGGCCTGCAGGGTATCACATGGGAAGACTTCATTTCCCATGAGTTCTTCACAGTTTTAGCAGCTTATTAGGAGGTTGTCCATGATGTGGGTGAACCTTGACATCAACATGGAGGATGGGAGGCAGAGACTACTGGTGTGCCGACATATGTCACCTATCAGAGAGGCACAAGGGGATTGTTTGCAGCAGCCCGACGAGTACTATATCCACCTGGGGTGGAAGGTGTCTCGTTATCACCATGAGCAACATAGGTATAGGTACATGACATAGGCAAGAGGCCAATGTAGGACGAGGGGTCTTCAGTTGAGCGAGACTTTATTCTTGTCCAGGATGACGATACAAACATGGGCCCGCAAAGTGCACATCTTAGAGAAATCATCCAGGAGCAGCAGACAAAGATCAAAGCCTTGTCCCTCAACTTGGAGAGGGCTCAGTGGAATATGAAGTACTTGGAGCAGAGGAATAAACAACTTGAAGATCAGCAATCAATCATGGAATTGCAAAACATCTCGGAGAATCATCAAGCTCCCCAAAGGAGGAGGATTGAATTCACTTCGTTGGAGCAAGAGATTAATCCTGATCGGGAGTCTTGGCTCGAGAGAATCAACATCCACTTGGAGAGACTACTAAAAAAGGTCGATAGGAAAAAATAATTGTTGAGACACATGGTTTTCCATTACAGGGCGTGAAATATGAGTTGCAAGGCACGAATAAGGAATATAAAGGCAAAACTAAAAAAGGCAACAAAGAAGCAAAAGAGGCAAAAAGAGCATGATCCTCTTTAGATATTGGCCAAAGCTCTTTAGCCCAGCATGACACTTGATAGAGAAGATTCAGCCCAAATTTGAAGAAATTTGGAGAGAATTTTGTCAATTTTGAAAATTTTTGTCTAAAACAGGTTTTTTCGTCCAACGTGTAGCTCCACTTGGCGCGCGGTTATAATTGGGAGGTCTCCAGGAGGAAAAATTTACATTTTTGGGGTTTTCATCAAAATTTATACATTCTCAATTATTACGTAAGGATTTCATCAAGTTCTGGGTTTCCTAAAGGGTCAAAAACACCCTAAAAATGACCTTTCTATCACTTTTTACAACCACAAGAAGCAGTGTCGGGAGATTGAAGCTTTGGAGGGGCAAATGACATCCAAATCCAGAAATTCCACTTATGTTGGAAAGTAGACAAGTAGGAATTTCAAACGAGCTATCATGAGCTCAATATGGACTTCGGGAAGTGATTCAAAATCAGCTCCAAAGTTGTGCTATAGGTACAGGTTTCAGGCGCGGCGCATAGAGGATTTTTGGCTTATTTTTCACTGTACAACTCAGAAATTCACCCAGTTTTTACTAGTTTTGCTTTTTGATGTAATTATTGATCTACCATGATGTAATTGTTGGACCATGATTTAATATTGGTGCATTTTTATTTTTTCTAGAGGATTCATTCACTAAAAAGTGAAAATTTAATGAATGAGTCACTTTCCTACCTTATAGAGGCAGGTTGTTTGATTGCCTAGATTTCAGTCCTTTGTTTAGAATTGGTTGAAACAACTCCTATAATGATGATCTCGACCCACAGAGACATGGGAATGGGTTATGATGGTCTACATCATGTATTTTCTGAGTCATCATTAGGGTTGGACACTTGGGATTGCTTGGCACATCATTGTACATTTTATCTCTGCATTTTTGGCAAAGGAAAGACCAGGGTTTTGCGACACTTGTTGGGATCCATGTGGCTATGTGTTTTGATGGTGTTTTTCTCTATGTAACTATAAGTTCAGTGATGTATATGTGTATCATCTTCTCTTCTCTTTTGTTCTAAAATACAAATGAGTGATTAAGGTAGAATTCACTGGACTGATGTGCTCTGCCTTGAGATTTTGTTTAATTTTCAATGTTTTCATCTATTTGAGGAGGACTCTTGAGACTCTCTTGCCCTCCTTGGCTCCTCACCAGTCTGATCCATCTATTCATTCAATCTTAAGCATCAAAATGATTGCCTTCCTTTCCCGAATATGAATTTTGCAAAAACTAGGCCTTATCCCCGGACCCAAATTTGCCTTTCCCATTCTCCAACACAAAACCCCCAAAAACTCAAATTAAATCCTTGCAATTCATACCTAGCCTACGATTATCAGCTATTTCATTCATCTCAAGCCCCATCGATTATCCTTTGCTGAGATTGACTTGGAGAGAGCCCTCTCCTATCCTCGTAGGGCTAGCTACGAAGTTGAGCATGGTTTGATGTGGACCTAGAAGCTTACCTTTTCAGCCTGAGGTAAATCTAGGATCTAACATAGTGGCGACTCCAGTGGGGATTGATTTTATTATTTGTTAGTATTATTCATTTTGAAACTACAGACGAAGTCTGAAGATTATCCAGGCAGCCTTCGAAATGCTTTTGCTTTGCATTAGCGCAAGTAGATAAACGCTACTTCAGTCAATCTCCAATCTAGTCTCATTAACAGAAAAGCTAACGTGCAACCACCCCGGTGCATGTGATGATTCTATGTTGTGGATGATAATCTTAGTATTTTATAGGATGAGAAAGTTGTTTATGTCCATTTGACCTTTTGAAAAATCACACTGGCTTCAAGGAGATATAACAGAGCTTATCCAGATCCAAATCCTCCTCCTATCTACAAAAATCCCAATTTGATTCCAAGACTTCTTCGTCAAGAGAGTTCTAACACTCCCGTGTTCAAATCCCGTTCATGCCCTGCAATTTTCAAGTATCTTGAAGAACTTGATTTTGATGCACAGTTTGAGTTATCATTGTTTGAAACCAAATTCGAAAGTGTTGTTGGTTCCACAGTCCCGAATCTGAACTTTGTTGTAGCTCTTTAAGTTGAAAAATCCAATAAGTCCATTGGGAATTTTATTTTAAGACAACTGCAGACTAAAATTGAGTCTTCAAATATCGTTGATTTCCTAGAAGCTGCATCTGCCTCCCTTGGATCTTCTGTCACTGCATTCAGCTCAAGGGTTCCCACTAAACCGCCCTTCATTCCCACTATCCCTGTGCAACCTATTATGACATATCAAAAGTCTGCAGTAAATTCGCCTCCATCTACTCCTTCTACATCTAAAATCTCTTCTCCTTTGCAAACCCTGCCTCATACCCCTCACACATCAGCTGCATCTTCTCCCCCAACATCCCCCAGACCGAATCCACCAAGAGGGATGGTTGCTCATTTTGCACCTCTCGTGCTGCCTCAAGTTTTAGATGATATGCCGGCAGATTATCCAAGCAAAATTCCTTTGTTTGATGGCACTCCTCATAGCATTATCGCTCAACAACATGTGGACAGAATGGAAGATTTCTATGACGTTCATGAGATCGATGCAGAAAATGTGACAATGAGGTCGTTTGCACAGACATTTAGTGGTGAAGTTAGGAAATGGTTCAGAGCTTTGCCCATAGCTAGTATTTCTACATTGGACGATCTACAAAGACAATTCCTAGATCGTTGGGAAATCAAGAAAAATCATCTTCAGATCCTTCATGAATATGAGCATATCAAGCGAAATGTCGGTGAGTCCATTCAAGATTACTGTATTAGATTTAGTTCAATTTACAAAGAAATTCCTGATCACCTAAGCCCACCTGTGGGGCTAGCCATGATGAAATTTACGGATGGTTTTGATGCTAACATAGCTTATCAACTAAGAGAGAGAGAGCCTACAACAATGGAAGATATGCAGAAGATCGTTGTCAGCGTTGAAGAAAATCTGCTGGCCAAGAGGGCTAGAGCAAGAGTAGAAAAGAAGGTCACAATAAAAGAAGAGTCGTCTTCGACAGATCAATTACTTCAGAAGGTGGAGAAAATGTTTGAAAGGGTGAAACTTGATAAACCTGAGCCACAAGTTAGAAATCCTAACTTCTGTGGCTAGCAGCAGCCACAATATAGAATCAAACAAAGAGAAAAACGAGCTCAAGATCAGACAACACATTAGCGAGTATAGCCACCTCTGCAGCAAAATTTTGCGCATGGATTGGAATCTCATGAGGAAGAGAATGTGATAGGGGAAGAAAATAACTTCTTTACTCTAGATGATTTTCCTATTTATATTACTAAAGAGGAGGAGTATGCAGAAATTTCGACTGTACACAAAGATGTTGATTTCATTCTAGCAAATGACAGAGTTTTGGAAGAAGAATCAGATGAGTACTAAAGAGGTTACATGAATGCTTTGTCCACCCATTAGCTGCAATATTCACTTAGAGATAGAGATGTGCTTGTTAATTCAATTCAGAAGAGGAAGGAAGTTTCAGCATCAAAGAGTGATTCACCTGTTGTACAAAAGAAAGGGAAAGAGGCAGTTGATCCCAATATCAGCAAATCACCATCAGCATAAAAATAAAATCAGCCAATTGGATCGAAGGAAAAGGAAAAGAAAGATGTCCCAGTCAAAGAGGTAGAAAAGGTTTCAGCTTTTAGTTTAGAAAATGAAATTTCTAAATTGAATGTATCCATTCCGTTCATTGAAATAATAAGGAACAGGAGTTATAGAGGGCAAGTTTCTAAAATTTTGAATTTTGATCCAATGTTTGATATGGTGAATGTCGAAGATGATCAATCCGAATTGATTTTTTGGCAGCATTGAGTGGTGAGTCTCCAGATAGTGATGTGCCACCTTTCTATATCATTTTAAGGGTGCATAATTTTGTGTTACATAATGCTATGTTTGATTCTGGAGCTTCCCACAATCTTATGCTGAAGGCTATCATGGAGAAGTTGGGTCTGGACATCACTAGGAAATACCATGATCTTTATTCAATTGATTCCAGCAGAGTGAGATGTATCGAGCTCATCAAGGACTTGGTTGTAAGTCTGGATCAAATCCCAACGAAGAATGTTTTGATGGATATTGTTGTAGCCGCATTCCTCCCAGATTTGGTATGCTTCTTTCCAGGTCTTGGTGAGCGAAATTGAAGGGGACATTACAACTAGATTTCTCCTATGCAATGATTCTTGTGTTTGGCCAAATGAGAAAATTGTACCGGGAACAAAAAATGAAATGCATGATTACAAGCAAGGAGAAACCAATTAATCATCCAATTAATTATGTACATACAGATCTAGAGTCGTTTGTTTTGTATTCAGATAGTTTCAATGATATAGATAGTCAGTTAGTTGAAGTAGCAAGTATTCCAGAAATAACAGATAATTTCAGAGAAGTTTTAAGGAAAGAAGGACAAGAATAGCAAAACACCGTTGAGCAATCAGCTAAAGATAATCGACAAGAAGCAGGAAAAATAGAACCAATAGAATTTCAGCACTTAGAAGAAGATGAAGAGGATCTATGGACCATGGATTTCGATGGTGCTGGAATTGGTATTTGGGTACGCTATCCTTTATCCACTTTGAACAAAGTGCCTAGTAATGTGCGGGTATGTTCTTACAAGTTAGCTTTTGATTGTTTGAACAATGAGGCTGAGTACGAAGCTTAAAATTTTTAAGAAAGTTGAATGCCAAGAATATTGAAGTATACTCCGATTTTAAATTTGTGATTAAGCAAGTTAAAGGCGAATATCAAGCTAAGCACCCTCTGATGCGAGCTTACCGAAATGCAGTCCTAGAAATCCTGAAATTGTTTTTAGCTTATACCTTGACGTGTGTGCCTCGTATTCAAAATGGCATTGCTGATGCACTTGCTAAGGTAGCAAGTAGTTTGAAGATTCCAATGAACTCCAGTAATAAATTCGAAATCCATATCAAGCATCGTCCAACTGTCCTGGACAATTATAGATATTGGCAAGTTTTCCAAAATGATGAGGAGATTGATGATTTTCTACAAAACAAAGGTAAGTTCAAAGATACTTCAATTGATGTAGAACATGATGATGGTAAATATGATGTGTTGATCAATCAAATGGAAGTGTTGCAACTAAAGGATAGCATTATTCCTAAATGCTTGATACCTTTAGAAGAACTCTTTGATCAAGATGACGTAGCCCGCAAACCAACATTGCAGCCAACAGAGAAGGGTGTTGAAGAGGTCAATATCGGAACAACTGCAAATCCAAAAATGGTAAAACTGTCCAAAACATTGCCACAAAAGGTAAAAGCCAAATATATCAGTTTGTTGTCATCTTTTTCTGACGTGTTTTCTTGGGATTATTCTGACTTGAAGAGATATGATACCAATATAATTTAGCACGCTATTCCCATTAAGCCTCATCAGAAACCTTTCAAATAGAATTTGAGAAGGCTAAATCCAAAACTGCTGCCATCAATTGAAAAGGAAATAAAGAGGTTGTATAAATCAGGAATCATTTTTCCCATCAAATTTTCCGACTGGATCTCTAATTTGGTGCCCGTACGAAAGAAGACAGGTGAGATTCGCTTGTGCATTGATTTTAGGAATCTCAATAATGTTTCATTGAAAGACAATTATCCATTGCCCAAAATGGATCATATACTTCAATGAGTAGTTGGAGCATCTCGTATGTCACTGCTCGATGGTTATTCTGGATATAACCAAATTTTGGTCCATGAAGATGACCTGGATAAAACAATGTTCACCACTCCATGGGGAACTTTTCATTACGCTAAAATTCCTTTCGGTTTGAAGAACGCGGGTGCCACATTTCAGTGAGAAATGGACTTGGCTTTCGCAAATGAGAAGGATGTATTTTTGGTTGTGTACCTTGATGATCTGACGGTGTTTTCCAAATCAGATGAAGAACACATGTATCATTTGAAAATTGTCTTTCAAAAGTGCAAAAAATATGGTGTGTCGCTAAATCCAAAGAAGAGCTTGTTTGCAATGGTTGAGGGCAAACTACTTGATCACATTATCTCAAAATATGGCATTTGTATTAATCCAACAGGTGTAGAAGCGATTCAGCAAATTGACCTTCCCCAAAACAAGAAGGAAATTCAATCTTTTAATGGTAAGATGATTTTTTTACACCACTTTCTGCCTAACCTTGTTGAACACCTAAGAGAGATTACAAACACGCTTAAGAAGGACAACAAAATGAAGTGGACAAAAGAGGCTGTAAAATCTTTCAATTTAGTCAAATTGGCTCTTTCTTTAGCTCCGGTTCTAGTTAGCCCAGACTACACTCAGTATTTTATATTTTTTTCTTTTGCTTTGTAGCATACAATGGCAACTGTATTAATGCAGAAAAGAGATGAGCATGAAAGACCAATTTCTTTCTTCAGCCAAACTATAAGAGATGTAGCCTTGAAGTAGAACATCATTCAAAAGCAAGCCCTTGCACTTGTGAAAGCATTGAAAGATTTTCGGGTATATATTCTGCATTCTCATACTTTGGCTTATGTTCCTAATGCTGTTGTTAAGGATGTTTTAGTGCAGATAGATCCGAAAGGGAGGAGAGGCAAGTGGATTGCAGCCTTGTTGGAATACAATGTGGAGATAAATCCCACCAAGCTTGTTAAAGGATAGGGATTGGCAAAGTTAATGGTTGAATCAAACTTGCACGCCTTAGACATAAATCTGATCACTACTATGTTCGATGAGAATGAGGAAGGTTCATCAATTCAGGTATCTGAAATGTTTGTTCTTTCCCCGTGGTATTCAGATATCATATATGTTCTACAGAATTTGTCACCACCACCCGACATGACTAGAAATAAAAATAGAACTCTCAAATTAAAGGTTGCTAAGTTTTGCATTCTAAATTCTGCACTTTATTTGAAAGATCTTGGTGGCATTCTATTGAATTGTTTGGTGGAAGAACAAGCAAAGCAGGTCATGGAGGATTTCCACAAAGGAGATTGTGGTGGTCACCGTGTTTGGAAAAAAACGGTGAATAAAATTTTGAGAATGGGGTACTACTGGCCGACATTGTTTGCTGATGTATATAAGGTTGTCAAGAGATATCATAAATGTCAGATTTTTGAAGGAAGGCAGAGATTACAGCGTTTGCTGCTTAAGCCCATTGAGGTGAGTGCCCCTTTCAGTAATGGGGGTTGGATTTCATTGGTGAAATTCATCCCGCTTCTTCTGGTCAACATCGGTGGATTCTCACGGCAACAGATTATTTCACGAGATGGATCGAAGAAATTCCCACTAAACAAGATACGGATGCAGTAATTATTTCATTCCTTGAGAATAACATCTTGTCTCGTTTTGGTTGCCCGAATAAGTTAATCACTGATAATGCAGCAGCTTTCAAATCAAAGAAGATGATTGAGTTTTGTAACAAGTATAAAATCATTTTGGGTCACTCAACTCCCTATCATCCCTAAGGTAATGGATTGGCGGAGTCTTCTAACAAATCTTTAGTCAACATCATTAAGAAGCTGCTGGAAATAAACAAGAAGAGTTGGCATAAGAAGTTGGTCAATGCACTTTGGGCAGATCGGGTCAGCCAAAAGAAATCCATTGGTATGTCTCCCTTTGAGCTTGTTTATGGAGTTGATACAGTGTTTCCTACCTCTCTAGCAGCTCCAGTAGTCAAACTTCTTTAGGAGGCCAGCAGTGAAGAAGATCATATGCAGAGAACACTAAATCAAATGGTCCATTTGTAGCAGACAAGAGAAGAAGTTTTTCAAAACACATCAAAGTTGTAGGAAAGGATTAAGAAAATGTATGACCGAAAAGCAAAG
Source organism: Pinus taeda (assembly GCA_000404065.3). Lineage (NCBI taxonomy): Eukaryota > Viridiplantae > Streptophyta > Pinopsida > Pinales > Pinaceae > Pinus > Pinus taeda. The sequence continues at coordinate 11,525 of APFE030350041.1, read as the reverse complement.
GCGGTCAAATTCCAATTGGAGGAAGTGGTGCTGAAATGGGATGCAAAAAATGAGGAAAAGGGTAAGCACGGTCAGTTCGAAAATATCTGGAAAGGTCCCTTCAAAATTGATGCATATCGTGGTCAGAATTCATTTCTTCTAAAGGATATTAATGGGGAGGAATGTCCCGGAGGGCCAGCCAATGGTCCGCTGCTCAAGCGGTATCATTTCTGAGAAATTTTCTGCTGCTTACATTGTCATTGTATATACCATTTTAATTTTAGTTTCATTGCAAGAGTGTGCTATAATATTTTCTTCAGTTTGGGGTTTAAAGTGAAGGCTATAATTCTAAAGGATGATTTCAGCTTTGCTTTGAGTTTGTCAAGTCAGTCTTTGAGTCATTTTAAGTTCAAAATTGAGTCAGTTTGAGTCAAGTTTCAGTAAATAAATTGAGTCAAAAGTCTTGTGTGGATTTCTAGAAATAATGGACTCCATAGCCCAATGGATGAAGGCACGGCCTACTCTCCCACAAGTCTGTAGTTCTTGGCACCTCCAAGGAGCTACCATCCCCATTGGAGCCAATGTTAGAGTCGGTCTGTTTAGCCCTCCGTCAGAGATCAAAAACCTCTTTTGTTCCATTTCATTTTAGGTGTCCCATTTTGCTCGATCACCTCCATTCCATTTAGGAGCATCGATCCTTTGACGGAACGGTCTTGTCCCCATACTTCACTCATGTCATTTACCTGCCGGTTGATGTCTGTTCATTAAAAAAAAAAAGTATATACAGTTTTCTTTTCATCAAAGTTGCAAAAGTTGTCTTTAGGGTTTTAGTGTCAAGTAGGTCTAGGGTTTCATTAGGGTTTTGTCAATAAATGCTTCAGAGTGTCTCATAATCACCATTAGGCCATGAGGATGTTCCTAATAAGTTTTCATTCCATAATTTTCATCATCAATAATGCTGAGAATGATTCTTCTTCAAAAATCTATTTTGAAGAAGAAATCGTTAAAATTATTTTTTGTAATAAATATGTAATCTTAAAGGTTTTTCAAATTCTATAGTTCTTCAGTGAAGCCCTCATCATCCTTTTCCAAAATCCAAATGCCATCGTCCCTACAAAACATTGTCAAAAGTTTCATCATTTTAGCCAAAAAATCAAAGAGAGAACAAAAGGAACAGAGTTGTATTAAAATGTCAATGTGCCAAAGTTCTACAACTTTATAAAGTGGGTTATTGAAAATTAAAAATCAAAGTCATTAGGGCATATAAGAAATTTTGGGTGTTTGAAACATTCATTTGTATGCGAAAGAAGCCAAGTCAGTTTGTGGAAGAGTGAATTTTGTGTTTCAAGGCCAAGACTGTGTGTTGGAAGTCTATGCGGCGCATTGGAGGAGGTCGTGGCACACATAGGCCACGCAGTGCATTGGCCAAAGTTCCACCATGTAAAATCGCACTGTCGCGGCACATCCAGGAGACGTGATACACTGAGTTTATGTGTAGCGCACAGAGTTGACAGGCCAAATTCATATCCCTACTCTCATCGAAAATCAAACAACGCCATTTCTTTTGCTCCAACTATTCATTTTCACATAAGGAGACAACAAGAAGTTAAGTTAGATTGTGGAGGATTGAAAACGGGGTTTTAGAAGCTGACTCTGTGTTGTATCTGGTACACGGTGCATTGCGTGGAGGTTTTGGCGCTCATAGTAGTCGTGGTGCATATGGCCACCATTCATAGTGTTATTTTCAATGTGCGCAGCGCACATAGGGGTCGGAGCGCACTGGGTTTTGCGCGTGGTGCACAAAGCTGCCACGTGGAATTTCATCACCGCTTCCAAAATTTTCAAATCGACTCACTCTTCTATGATCCAAGTAAGCGTGTGAGCCTTTGCCATTGCTATTAAATGGTGTTTGCTATGATTTGAAGAGAAGAATATAAGGCTTTAATGGCAAAAACATAAAGCCTATCCTTTTCTCCTTAGGGTTTCAAATGGTGTTTTAAAAAATCATTTTCATGTTGAATACTCATTGTCACATCATTATATAGTCCCTCTCCTTTTCCCTTACATTCTAAAACCATTCATATCACTTGTCTCCCATTTTTCTTTCCTATCCTTATCACTACCATTTCTTATCATTACCCATTTCCCCATATCATTTGTAAAAATTCCCAAACCCCACATTCCTAACACTTAGTCAAGTCACTGTTATTGTATTTCAAATTCACTTGGTAGTCCACTTTATCTATTGTCCCATTTCTTTTCCCATTGTTTCCTCACACTCACTCATTTCCCTTTGGGGCCTTTCACATTGAAAATAAAACACTCATTCATCATTTTCAAACCAAAATCAAACACCTACTTGTTATACACATTGCAGCACCATGACAGACACAAATTCATCCTATGAGCAAGAATATGAGCATGACAGTGACTCAACCACTGAGCCTAATGTGTTGAGAAGGCCTTGTAAGGGTGGCAGACATGTTAGAGAAGAGCCCACTTCCTTGACTCAATTGCAGGCCTACCCGCTTGCAATGACATGCTTTCAACAACAGTCATGCTTTCAGTATTGTGAGATGATTGCTCAGATTCAGCATCATCCGGAGTTAGTGCGGTTGTTCATTTTACATCTGCATGATGGTCATGTTTCTCTTGCTGGAGTAAACCTCACCTTGACCCCAGAAACCATCTCTCAGGCCACCGGGATACCGAATATAGGCGAAGAGTGGAACAAGAGACAACAGCTGGATATAGCATATTATGAACCTTAGATGAGGCCTAGTTATTTGAGGCAGCTCAGTAGAGTATTCCCATTCTGGTTTCTAAAGGAATCTTATGTGCCGTTGATGAGACTCGTTATCAGATACTTCAGTTGTGAAGGCCGCTTCTCACGCCTATATGCATACCATATCAGGTTATTGATGCATTTCATGAGAGTGAGGTTGATGAACATTCCATATTTCATGTGTCGAAACATCGAGAGGATGACTACTCTTTTTCAAAAGAAGACTCCTGAATAGTAGTACAACAGCATTTACCACTATGCGCTCATCAATATCATTGTTGTACATCAGCTTGGCCTGCAGGGTATAACATGGGAAGACTTCATTTCCCATGAGATATTGACAGTTTTAGCAGCTCATCATGAGGTTGTCCATGATGTGGGTGAACCTTCACATCAGCGTGGAGGATGAGAGGCAGAGACTACTGGTGTGCCGACATATGTCACCTATCGGAGAGGCACGAGGGGATTGTTTGCAGCAGCTCGATGAGTACTATCTCCACTTGGGGTGGAAGGGGTCTCGTTGTCACCATCAGTAGAACAGGTATAGGTATAGGACATAGGCAATAGGCCAATGTAGGATGAGGGGCCTTTAGGTGAGCGAGACTTTATTCTTATCCAGGATGACAATACAGACATGGGCCCGCAAAGTGCACATCTTAGAGAGATCATCTAGGAGTAGCAGACAGAGATCAAAGCCTTATCCCTCAAATTGGAGAGGGATAAGTGGACTATGAAATACTTGGAGCAGAGGAACAAATAACTTTAAGATCACCAAGCAACCATGGAGTTGCAAAACATCCGGGAGAATCGTCAAGCTGCCCAAAGGAGGAGGATTGAATTCACTTCGTTATAGCAAGAGATTAATGATGATCGTGATTCTTGGCTCGAGATAATCAACATCCAGTTGGAGAGACTACTGGACAAGTCCGACAGGAACAAATCATCGTTGAGACACATGGTTTTCCATTACAGGTTGCGAAATATGAGTTCCAAGGCACAAATTAGGAATCTAAAGGCAAAACTGAAAAAGGCAACAAAGAAGAAAAAGAGGCAAAACGGGCATGATCATCTTCAGATATTGGCTGAAGCTTCTTTAACCTAGCATGACACTTGATAGAGAAGGTCCATCCCAAATTTCAAGAAATTTGGAGAAAAGTTTGTCAATTTTGAAAATTGTGGTCTAAAATAGGTTTTTCTGCCCAATGCATAGCGCCACTTGGTGCGCGCTTATAATTGGGAGGTCTCCAGGAGGAAAACTTTACATTTTTGGATTTTTCATCAAAATTTATGCATTCTCATTGATTACTTAAGGATTTCATCAAGTTCTGGGTTTCCTAAAGGGTCAAAAACACCGTAAAAATGACATTTCTGCCACTTTTTACACCCACAGGTAGCCGTCTTGGGAGATTGAAGTTTTGGAGGGGCCAATGACATCAAATCTAGAAATTCCATTGGGGTTGGAAAGTAGATAGGTAGGAATTTCCAACGTGCTATCATGAGCTCAATTTGGACTCCAGGAAGTGCCTCAAAATCAGCTCCAAATTTGTGCTACGCATACAGGTTTCACGTGCGGTGCATAGAGGATTTTTGGCTTATTTTTCACTATACAGTTAAGCAATTTGCCCAGTTTTGCCTAGTTTTGCTTTTTGATGTAATTATTGATCTACCATGATGTAATTGGAGGACCATGATGTAATATTGACACATTTTTACTTGTTCTAGAGGATTCATTCACTAAAAAGTGAAAATTTAATGAATGAATCAATTTCCTACCTTATAGAGGCAAGTTGTTTGATTGCCTAGATTTCAGTGCTTTGTTTAGAATTGTTTGAAACAGCTCCTACAATGATGAGCTCCACCCCTAGAGGTATGGGAATGGGTTAGGATGGTCTATATCATGTATTTTCTGAGTCATTGTTAGGGTTGGACACTTGGGATTGCTTGGCACATCATTGTACATTTTATCTCTGCATTTTTGGCAAAGGAAAGACCAAGGTTTTGCAGGACGTTTTGGGATCCATGTGGCTCTATGTTTTGATGCTGTTTTTCTCTATGTAATTGTAAGTTCATTGATGTTTATGTGTATCATTTTCCCTTCTCTTTGCTTCTGAAATTAAACAAATGAGTGATTAAGGTAGAATTCACAAGACTGTTGTGCTCTCCCTTGAAATTTTGTTTAATTTTCAATGTTTTCATCTGTTTGGGAAGGAATCTTGAGACTCTCTTCCCCTCCTTGGCTCCTCACCAGTCTGTCAATCCATTCATTCAATATTAAGCATCAAAACGATTGCCTTCCTTGCACCAATTAGAATTCCGCAAAAAGTAGGCCTTATCCCCGGACCCAAATTTGCCTTGCCCGTTTTCCAACATAAAACCCCCAAAAACTCAAATTTAATCCTTGCACTTCATACCTAGCCTAATATTAGCAACTATTCCAGTGATCTCAAGCCCCATCGATTATCCTTTGCTGAGATTGACCCGAAGAGAGCCCTCTCTTGTCCTCGTAGGGCTAGCTAAGAGGGTGAGAGTGGTTTGATGTGGACCTAGAAGCTTACCTTTTCAGCGTGAGGTAAATCTAGGCTCTAACAAACCCCACCCTCGATAACCATAATTATCTATGTGTGTTGACTAGCACTAAGAAAAAGATGAGCATCGCTAGGATACAAAGTAATGCTTATGATATTCTAAATGAAAGCGAGCAATGGGCTACTCCCAAGATTCCATTAGATGATAGAATTTGTCAGATTTGTGATAGTAAGAAGGTAGAAGATGAAAAACACTTCCTTTTAGACTTCCCATCTCTAACTCACATCCACTCTAAATTCCTTAACATATGCCACATTTCCAATATTCTTGAATTATTAAGGCAACCCAACTATAGTGATCTTGGAGCCCTTCTTTCCCTTGTTTTTGATCATAGAAACAATATTTTGAATGTTATGAAACAAAATCACAAAATATAAGAAGAGATAGATAAACGACTTTAAAATAATCCTCTTTGAGGGGGAAATCTCCTTTACATTACACAAATGAACAATTCTCGGATGATTCAAAAGAGAAGACCTGCTTTGTATATATAGGAGACTAAGGGGTCACAATATAATTAGAGGTGGCATAACAATAATATTATAAAGGCACAAAATAAACAATAGTGGGATTCTATGGGGCACAATAATAACAATATGAGGACTACATGAGCACAATAATACAATAAGGGGGTTGCACTAATAACAATAAGGGGCTAAACTAGTATTATAGGGATCTAACATGCCCTTCTTCTCCGAAAAATTCTCGTCGTCAATGCTTGAGTAGTTCTGGATGCTTTTGTATAAAATTATCATACTCCCATTTGGAATATTCAGTGGTTAAGTTATTCCACTTGATGAGATACTCTGAAATTGATTGATTGCTTAGCTGTCGGGTTCTCGTTTTCATGACTTCCTTAGGTTCCATTATGATTTTTCCTTCCTCATCAAGTTCCAACAATATCGTTTGATGTGGAAGCTTCTCGCCTATAACCTTCTTTAAGCATGAAACATGGAAAATTGGGTGCACTCGAGAAGACGTAGGAAGCTCCAACTTATATGCCATAGTACCAATATTTTTCAACACCTTGCAAGGACCATAATACTTTGGTGATAATTTCTTATCATTCTTATATTTCTTTAGGCACATATGTTTTTATGGTTTTAGCCATAGAAATACCTAGTTACGTAGACCAAAACTTGTTTCTTTGCGATGTTAATCTGCCTATTGTTTCATTCGATTCTACGTCAAAGCGAGGTTATCCTTTAAGAATGAGAGAACTTGTTATTGATGGTCGATGTGATATTCCACTACTTGGACCTTATAATGATTGTCGAAGACTTTTTGGAGGTGTGTAGAAATAGATGATTTCGTTGTTTGAACCTCTAGTGAACATAATTGTGCAATTACACCCTGTTTTTATTTCTTTAGAATATTTGTCATTCTGTTATAGCTGATTATGTTTCCTAGCTTCCCTCTAATATCCCTTAATTCAAATTCCTTTCCTTACCTAAAAAAATTCAAGAAAAGTTCTTGAAAATTAAAAATCTATTGTATACAAATATTATAACCATTGGACTCCTATTACAACATCACTACCACCCATTGGAATGGAAAGTATTGGACTATTCAATACATATTCTCCAATCAATAACTTGATATTATGGCACTTTCGAGAGAAATTTATGATTCATCCATTTGCATCCATCACTTGACACTCTAGTACTCAATATAAGAAGCAATGCAATTCCTTGGCTATCCTACAATGAATAAAATTATGCGTACAACCCAAATGAATCAACAATATTACCTTTTCCTTGTTGATGTGCCCTTCTAACTTGAGAGTTTAAGGAGTTGTAATTCCCATCAATGCATTACAGGATATGGTCAACTTCATTTCTTCCTTCTTTGGTGTTGGTTCTTGGTGCATATCCTCTTCCTTTGACATTTCTTGTTTCTTTTCTTCCTCCTCTTAATAATCTATGTAAAATGTTTTCTTCTCAGCACACTTACTACCTTTAGTCTATTTTCTATCACAACTATAAGAAAATCATTTTTCTCTTTTTTCCTCCAACTGTTGTGGTGTAAATCTTGTGGGTTGTGGAAGGCTATGAGAAACAACACTTTTGTCTTTAGAGTTGTGAGTGGTAGACTTCTTTGTTTCCATAATTTTTCTTTCAACTTTTCTGGCCATCCTGAATGCCTTCTCCAATGAATCAGGTTCCCAAAGGTGAACCTCACGGTGGATGTTATATTTTAAAATCCCTATGAATAATTCAATCATATGCTTCTCTAGAATATCATTTACCCTTACATTCAATTTTTGGAAGTCCTCAATGTGCTCTTCCATTCAACCCTTTTGTTTGATATTTATTAATTGGGTAAAGAAAATGTTACTCTTTATATCCTCATAATGTGCTATCATTTCCTCCATCAAAATTGACTAGGTACCAAGTGGTTTATGAGAAAAAATCCCTCTATACCATACAAATTGATTCAATTCTAAATATAAAGATGTAATATGTAACTTTTGTAACAGTAGCACATTATGTAGATCAAGGCATTGCTCCATATGTAGTATCCATGTTACGGGATCCTTTTCATCAAACTTACTCATATCGATATTTGGAATATGTTGGGTCTTCTATTCAACATTAGGTTCTATGAAATCATGATCAACATTTCTTTTTTTCTCATCACGAGTTTCCTCTACTACCTTTTCGCCATTAGGAAGCCTTACTTGTAGTGACTTTGTCCTAACTTCCTTCAAACCTTCCATGTCTTTCTTCAAATATTCCATATTTCCATTCAATTTTTCTTCTATATCATTGATATTATTGATCATAGCTTCGATCACATTCTTCAAATCATCCCTCCAATCTTGCTTACTAGGTATTTCTATTTTCTTGATTGGAGTCATTCTTTTTTCTTGGTTTTAGGAGCTCAATATTGAATCTGTTGTATCTCGATAATTTCAGACTCCCAAGGTGTGAAATTTTTTCCTGTGGTAGCCTTATGAATCCTCTTTCCAACCCAAAAAGTATGATGTATATTTTAATTCTTCAAGAAGGAGTTATGTCCAATCTTCCACGATGGCGTGATTATAGAATCGTTATGTAGAGAGAACTTGTGCCAAGTTCCACATGTCACTATTTCAACCTTTGACCTTGAAAAATCTACCAAAAAAACTGTAGTGTCTCCTCCTCCTTTTACATTTTATGAAATTTGAATCTAATGATAAGAGAGAAAGTTATGATGATTTTCCCAAGGTCACCTCTTTGAGATGGAATTGAGAAGCCTACAAAAGCCCTAACTTCCTTAGTTCATATCTTCGAAAATATAGTGAGACAAGATATAAAATTAGGACACAAGGTTCATCGAGATTTCAACTCAAATGGTTTTTAATTTTAGCTTGTGAAGCTTCACATAAAAAAAGTTATAGTGAAAATTTCACGATGACCACTTTGAAGCAATGAAACCCTAGCATCAAAAGCTTTGATACCAAATATTAAGCAACAATCTCACAAATAGAAGAAGAGATATATTAACAACTTCAAAATATGCCTCCTTGGGAAACCTCCTTCACATTACAGAAATGAACAATTCTTGAATGATACAAATGACAAGACCTCATTTCTATATATAGGAGTCTAAGGGGTCACAATATAATGAGTGTGGATATAACAATAATATTGTAAGGGAACAACAATAACAATAGTGAGCTTCTATGGGGCACAATAATGAAAATATGGGGCTACATGGGAAGAACAATACAATAAGGGGGTTGAACTAATAACAATAAGGTGTTACACTAGTAGTATAGGGACCTAACATTTAAGATGATTTTTTTTGGAGGTCCCATAGAGAGCATTGGTCTTAGTGGACATTACTCATCATCATCATCAATATTATAAATATTTAAATAACTTGAATTTCGTATTTTGTAAACAAAAATTGGTGAAATTTCTTATAATTAAATTTATTAACACCAACATCACCCATAAAATTTTTAAACTACATTAAAAGTTTAGTATTGGTGAGGCTACATCATTGTCATGTCATAGAATAACACATGAATAAGGCAGGGAGTTGAACTAGTGACCTAACATCAAGAAGTGCCTTAACAATGCACTCATCACCCTTTGTAGAAGACCCCATCCATGGACTATTTAAATTAAATGTTAATTAATGACTAAAATTCCATTATATATGAATCTCTACACTATAGAAGATAGGATAAGGAATTTCTAAAATACAAGGATCACTATCAAACTTAATTTCCATGCTTCCTATTTCAACTTAATGTGGATGAGGATCTAATTAAGGGGGTAGATTAATTGTGAAGGCAATAAATTTTGATGAATTAAATTATAAATATAAAAAATAATTAATTAAATATAAAGTAATTTAGTTATATAAATTAAACAACATGAGTCAAGTTCCACTAGCACAACCCTTTGAGGATGGACCTCCTTAGCAACCCTACATAGGATCAAACCTCAAAGAAAGAATTGCAAGGATATGGTTGCTCAGGTGCTATTAGGAGGAGACATGCTAGAATCAAATGATCTTAGGGTTAATTCTATCCCCTCAACCTAGAAAAATACACAATTTAACAAAAAAAAAATAAGTAACACCAAAACAAAATTTTAATAACTTCACCCTTTAAATTGGAAGTCCAAATTTTTATTATTTATCCTAATATAACATTAAAATTTGTAATTTATTCTATAGCTAAATTATAATAAACACCTACGATATTCACTTAAATTCATAATTAATTACAAATATAAGCAATGTATATTATTATTGAAGTTGTGAATTATTTTTCTGATGTAGTAAAATATAAAAATGAAAATATAGTCTACATAAATGTAACTGCTGGTAATCAGCACATACTGATGTTGGATGAGACTTCGACATATGTCCATTACGGTTGAAGTCAGTCACAACTCCCAAAGAAATTAATGTTGAAATATCTCAAATGAAAATTAAGTTTCGTTTAAGTTGGATTTTTCAATGGAAATATGAAAGTATATGAAATTTAAGCTTAACACTTACAAAACACAATTCATTCCCGTTGAAATTTGGAAGATTTCATTGTCAAAGTAAACGAAATTAATATTGAAGATTCCCTTCACTTGAAAGAGGATTTCGTTTTTTCATTTACGTCGAGATTATACGTTTAAATAAAATGGTTTTCTCCACACTAACACCAATAGGCTCCTTTCTACTAACTATAGATTTTTTATGTTGTTCACTTCTAGTGAAGTTATTAAACCTTCCACCCTCTATTCCTTTCTTATATGGTCAAGTTCTCTACCTTCCTCTTTTTCCTTTCTTATTCAAGTTAGCCAAGACTTAGGCCTTCTGCTTAGACTATTCATAAAAGTGTTTAGTATTTAGAACAACCTCACCTTATTGGATTCATCTTATTCTATTTTTTCTCAATATCCTTGTTGTGAAGGGGTGAGATACCTCTAGATCTTGGTCTTTTGATCCTTAATGTACCTTACATACCTTAACAACTCCAAGAATTTGTTGGTGTAATCTTCAGGTGTCATCTACCAAAGTTTGTGTTCATATAACTCCTTCCCTTTAGTTTCATAATATTTTTCACACAAGTACTTCCCTTGAAAGTACTTTTCAAACACTCTCCATGCTAGCTCTCTCTCGTTGATTCATTTTATATTCTTGAAATCCTCCCACCATATATTATCCTTTCCTTTTAGACTAAAAAAACCAACCTGGCATTTTGTTCACATACACATGTAGCTTGAAGTAATTTTTAGTTTCCAAAATCCAAAAAAGCTAGCAACATCAACAATTATTAAGAATAGTGCTAAAGAAACTTAGAGAGCATAATTTGTATGTAAAATTTAGTAAATGTGAGTTTTATCAAAATTACATTCAGTTTCTGGGTCATGTAATATCTAATGAAGGAATTGCAATAGACCTCGAAAAGTTCAAATAAGTCCTTGATTGGTTAGTTACTAAGGACTTGGGAAATACTCAATCATTTATGGGAAACAAATGCTATTATCATAGGTTCATAAATGGTTTTTATAACTTGGCCTATCCAATAACATCCCTATAAAAGAAGGGAGTTAAATTTATATGTACTCAAGAGAGTTTTGGTTGATTGAACTATTTGCTGATTGTAGATCCCATAATTAAAACTTTTGATCCCAATAAAGACTAAGTATCATGTAGAAATGCTTATTTAGAGAGGTTA
>APFE030350039.1:166869-219348 GCA_000404065.3 Pinus taeda | reverse complement strand
GTGAAGGTTTTCCACCGACATGGGCACACCACATGATCCATCCAATCCACAAATCAGGTTCTAGCTCAAATCTGAATAACTACAGAACGATCATGGTGGGTCACACGTTCTTGAAGTTTTATGCTACTTTTCTACATAGGAAGCTCTCCAGTGACCTTGAGCAGAGACAACTTAGAGCTAGGGGGCAGGCAGGTTTTCGACTGGATCATCAGACCATTAACCACATATTCACCCTTCGCGCTGTGATTGAGGAGGCACGCACCGCTCTTCGAAAGTATACTATTGTTTCGTAGATTTTTGGAAAGATTTTTACTCTGTTCCGAGGGAGGCCTTACTCCAGAGACTTAGAGATATTGGAATTTCTGCAACCCTATTTACCGCTATTATGTGCCTATATGAGTCCGTTCTTGGTTGTCTTCACGCAGCCCATGGGATGTTTGATATCATTCGAAGCACTATTGGGGTTAAACAGGGTTGTCCACTGTCCTCTACCCTGTTTGGGATCTATATTGATGAGTTGGAAGCATTTCTACATGAGCATATCTAGGACACTGATGGCTGCCTTCTTCACCAGGTTCTGATATATATTCTACTCTTTGCTAACGACGTGGTCCTCCTCTCCTCATCCCCAGAAGGATTATAGAGGCATCTAGATGCCTTAGCTCTATTTTGTGACTATCGACAATTGACGATCAAACTAGGTAAAACCAAGGTTATGATCTTCAATGGGGTGAAGAAAACCTCAAACCTTCACTTTATATTCAGAGGGGAGGAGATTGAGATCAACAACACGTATACTTACTTGGGGGTGCAATTTTCAGGTCCCCGCTTTAGTTTGCGACCAAAGCTTCAGCCTCATATCAACAAAGGATATGTATCCTTAGCCCTTCTCGAGAGACAGTGCTTTCGACATCACTTTCAGGACATCTCATCAAAGATGAGCCTCATGCACACCTTGATTTGTCCCACTGTTCTATATGGCTCAAAGATTTGGGGATCATATTTACTTGAGTCAGACTGGGCTTCAGCTGAGAGAGTCCAGATTCTTCTTCTCCGCTGATCATTAGGTGGAACTGATAGTGTCGCAGCACATCATCCTTGCAGAGTTTGGAGCTCAGTGCTTTCGGCTTGAGACGGCCTTTAGATTGATTTCATTCTTACATCGTGTCTAGGGCTTGGTAGACTCGATAAGAGCTCGTTACCCTTACTTGGCATATTTCTCTTCTGAGACTATTGCCTGTTCTACTCCCTCAGACCGAGCCAAATGTTGGTTTACAAGAGTTTCAAACCTCTTAGAGTCAGTGGGAATTCAGTTTGATTGTCTCGCTCCTTTCTGATATTCCTTAGAGGCTTCTGGTCACCTTTTACCTACTAGACAGGAGCTAAACAAGGTCATGAGGGAGGACATATATAGGCAATTCGTCCAGGTCACCTGGGTCAATCCTCCCCGAGGGTTGCGCCCAAAGATGGCATTCTATGTTGAGCACTTCTTGGAGTTGAGAGACAGGCTCATTGTTCAACCCCAATATATGTTTCACCACTGGATGCATGATCTTCGCATTCCTCTAGGCCAGTTTAGAGTAGGTTCTCATAGACTTCGGGTAGAGACAAACCACCAGGCGGATAGACTAGACAGACTCTGCCAGATATGTCATTTATAGGAAGTGGAGACCGATGTGTACTTCATCCTTGGGTGCCCTGTCTATTACGAGATCAGAGGAAGGTTTCATTGCTTGTTCAGAGATTTTCGGACCCTCACCGACTTTTTCAAGTACCCCGATTAGAGATGTTTGGCCCTATATATGAAGGAGGCTCTTAGGTTTTGAGCGCATATTCTTCAGCTTCCCATCAGACCAGACCCCACACAGAGGATCACGACATTTTTTAGGGGACAACCTTCACACAGGGGAACCAAGAGATCGATTGATACCAATACATATCTAGACTCCACATCAGTGAGGATCTGTGGGGCCTCACCTGCCACATGAGATCTCAACAACAGTTCTGTCTCAGATCCATTCCTGGGAGACAGACTAGGTCCTCCAGCATCCAATGGCATGTGAACCCCCCCATACATGATTTAGTGGATAGTCTGCACTTGCCATCGACTCTTCATCGGGCCAAAATACATTGTTGAGTTTCTTCAGCGTTATTTATTCAACCTCATATGTTAGGAGAGATGGGTCTGATCCTCAGACCTATTAGGTCCAGAATCTTCTCTGCTAGGGCTAGATGCTGATTTACTTCATGGATCCCTTTGACCTACTTTGTGGGCATTAGTTGGACATAAATGTAATTATCTTATCTTATCTAGGCTTCATGTATTCAATGATTCTAAATTTGCCATAAATTGGGCCAATGAAAAGGCTTCGATGCAAAAAATTGGTTTGGAACATCTTCTATATGACATGCTACAAGTGGGCAATGCCTTTGAATGAATTTCATATAATCATGTCTTGTGAGAACTAAATGAAAAGGGAGATGCTCTCTCCAAGGAGGCACTTGAAATCTCTTCATGCTAAGTTGGCATATATGAATTTAGCAACGAGTTAGAAATTGAATCCATGGAGATGCTTATGTAACCTCTCATTGGTATACTTTGTTTTTTTCTTATATCATGTTTTTTGTTGAAAGATGTAAAAATAACTATTTTATTTTATTTAAGCACTAAAAATCCGAAAGGGGTTTAAGCCAGTCTAAAAAATGGCTTTGCCAAGGGATAGAATGTGGGAATGATTACAACCAAAATCTTATTTTTGGGTAGATGGAAGAAAGATTGAGATATATATTATTCTTCTTCATGAATATATAAGACTTTTATCTTGAAAATAATAATAATTAATAAATAAATAGTAAATAATAATTGAAGTTCATAATAAAATAAATAAATCAATATAAAAAAACATAAGAGTAAAAATATTGAGAATAAATTTATGGAAAAGGGTCTAATTAAGAAAAAGTAAAAAACAATAAAATAAGAGCGAACAAATTTTGGAAAAAGCTAAGTTAAAAAAAAAAGCTTAAAACAAAAAATAGAAATTTGCACGACACATGGATTATGTGCATGGTTGGCGTGAGTGAAATCACAATAGTTCAATGTTCCCTAGTTATAAGTTGGGTTTGCGAACTTCCAAGTATGATTCCTCTTACTCACATATCATATAAATTATATAATTATTAACTTTTCATGTTGTTAATTAATAGTTTCAAATTTATGTAAGTAATTTTGTATTTAATTATGTTTTATGTCTTAGCTATTACGTTATCCAATAGTAACCACTAATTTTAATAAATAAACTATATTATTTATTAAATCGTTTTCAAATTTTATGTTTCCTATTCACTTACAAGAAATCTCTAATGAATCCACTATTTGTTTTGGTTCACAACTTCTCTGCAATGTTGAAAAAAAATGTTAGATGAAACCAAAGAGCAGGAAATTCTCCATCCTCCAAACGATGCATTACATGCAGAAATTCTTGATCTTAAAAGCAAGCAGGAAGAAATCTGATCCGAACAAGCCACCTTCAAACAAGAAACTGAGACACACATCAATTCTTGGGTACAGGTTGTTCGAGGGAAGAATAAAACTCTTACCCCTGTTGCAACAATTGAGGAGGTGATGCAAGCAAAACTTGTGGAAGAATGCAGTAGATGGGAAAGATAATTGAATCTCAAGGTGAGAGGTATCCCCTTACCCCACCCCTCTCCGGATCCTATGGAAGTGGGGTCTAGGTTCCTTTGGGACACCCTTAGCCTCCCTCATATAGCTTTGGACAAAGCCTAGATGGGCTACGACTCTACTCTCTTCCTTAGGTTTCAGATTGCATCTGATCGACTCCATGCCCTCAAGGCTAAGCAGAAGTTGTTTTCTCTTCCCAACAAGATTTTCTTGGACGAGGACCTCACTCGAGCATAGGTTGTGGAACTTAAACAATCCAGAGAACAGGTTACGGCAACACGACAAACAGAGAAATGGGCAGTTCTCAGGAATATTTTGACAATCATTCGGGACTCCTTCTCACTTGGGTGGGAACCCTGAACTAGAGGTTCCAAATGACGGGCCCAGGATCAAAGGATCAAGTGGAGTTTCTTGTTTGGTTAGTGACTCACTCGGGAACATGGGTATCTTTGGTAGCCGAAGATGAGTTTTCCAAGTTTATGTGGATTTAGATTAGCATCGGAGTCTCTCCTTCGAGGGACATCTACGTTGCAGTTTGTTACTTTCCCCAAACCTCTTCACCATTTTTCCATCCATAATGGCTCAAATGGGGACCCATTTATAGACTTGTACATCGACATCACCTAGTACTCTACTATTGGGGAAGTCATCCTCCTAGGTGACTTCAATGCTCACACTAGAGATCTCCATATCCCTCTTCACGACCGATTAGAGGATGTGTTTTGTACGCTGGGGATAGATCCAGATTCAATAGGGCTACACTGAATGTTAGATGATGCTTTGGGGCCCACTACATTTTATGGTAAGAATCTATTGCAATTGGGGAAATCCCATGATTTGTTGATTCTAAATGGTCTCCCTTCTTTCCGAGGCTCTCATTTTTTCACGTGTTGGCCATATGGCGGGGTTGCGAGTGTAGTTGAATATGTACTCCCTAGCCATAACTTACTCCCTTTTATTCGTCATTTCTTAGTCTCCCCCATCCCCCTTCCCGATCATGCACGTCTTTCCTTCTCTCTCTGGTTTGACCCTCCCCTTCCACCCCATCTCTCCCCTCAAGGCCCACTCTGCACTACCTTCTGATCTGATGAAGGAGACCCTGGAATATTCTTCTCTACCCTACGCAAGATGCTCCCATTGAAGATCTAGTTCTCCTTGCTTGATTCTGCTTCCACTAAATACACCTCTCTTTCATCCTCCATTTGGGAAGCAACACTCAAATCCTACCCCCACTCCAATCGTTCTGCTTCCATCTCCCCTAAAGTTGGATCTTGCCCCATGAACAAATGGTATGATGATGAATGCAAGACTCTACATCGAGAACTTTGATATGCTTTCAACCACTCTTAACCCTTCTACTCTGATCTCAAAGCTTCTTATCATCGTCTCCTTCGTCGCAAGAAACGACTCTTTGTCTCTCATAGAAGACGAGAACTTTTTGCTCTCCTTGCCCACTCCCTAAACAATTATGGCGTGCCATCCTTCCCTGAAGCTCCCCTCTTCCCCCTGACCTCGACCCTACATCCATGTTCTCTCACACTTCCAACCTTTATGATATTCTCGGGCATGCCCAAATTCATGTTACCTCCCCACCCTCTTCCTGTTACCTATTCTCAAAAAGAGATATTAGAGAGGCCATTTGGGTGATGAACAACAACAAAGCAGCCGATGAGGAAGGCTACCAAGCAGAGTTCTTTAAGCACGATTTCCGAGTTTTGGTTAGCTACTTCGTTGATCTCTTCAACCATGTAGTCTGTGAAGGTTTTCCGCCGACATGGTCACACCACATCATCCATCTGATCCACAAATTAGGTTCCAACTCAAATCCCAATAACTACAGAACGATCATGGTGGGCCACACATTCTCTAAGTTGTATGCTACTGTTATACATAGGAAGCTTTCGAGTGACCTTGAGCAAAGACAACTCAAAGCTAGGGGACAGGCAGGTTTTCGACCGACTCATCAGGCCATTGACCACATATTCATCCTTCACACCGTGATTGAGGAGGCACGATACCGCTCTTTGAAAGTCTACTGTTGTTTCATAGATTTTTGGAAATCTTTTGACTCTATTTCGAGGGAGGCCTTGCTCCAGAGACTCATATATATTGACATCTCTGCAACCCTATTGAACACTATTATGCGCCTATATGAGTTTGTTCATGGTCATCTTCACACGGCCCATGGGATGTTTAATTTCATTTGAAGCACTATTGGGGTTAAACAAGGTTGTCCACTGTACCCTACCCTGTTTGGGATGTATATTGATGAGTTGGAAGCATTTCTACACGAGCATAACTAGGACACTGATGGTTGCCTTCTTCACTAGGTTCTGATATCTATTCTACTCTTTGTTGATGATGTTGTCCTCCTCTCTTCATCCCCAGAAGGATTATAGAGGCAACTGAATGCCTTAGCTCTGTTTTAAGATCATCGATAGTCGACGGTCAACCTGGGTAAAACCAAGGTTATGATCTTCAATGGGGTGAAGAAAACCTCAAACCTTCACTTCCTATTCAGAAGGGAGGAGATTGAGATCACAATCACGTATACTTTCTTGGGGGTGCAATTCTTAGGTCTTTGCTTTAGTTTTCCACCAATGCTTCAGCGTCAGATCAACAAAGGATATGGATCCTTAGCCCTTCTCGAGAGACAGTGCTTTCGACATCACTTCTAGGACATCTCATCCAAGATGAGCCTCATGGACACCTTGATCTGTCCCACTGTTTTATATGGCTTAGAGATTTAGGGACTGTTTTTACTTGAGTTAGATTGGGCTTCAGCGGAGAGAGTCCATATTCTTCTTCTCCGCCGCATCATTAGATGCAAACTGACAATATTGTTGCACATCATCCTTGCAGAGTTTGGAGCTCAGCCATTTCGGCTTGAGACTACCTTCATATTGGTTTCATTCTTGCATTGTGTCTAGTGCTTTGTAGACTTGATAAAGATTAGGGACCAATATTCTTACTTGGCATGTTGCTTTTCTCAGACTATTGGACATTCTACTCCTTTAGGCCGACCCAGATGTTGGTTTAAAGGAGTTGAAATCTCTTAGAGTCAGTGGTAATTCAGTTGGATAGTCTCCCTCCTTTATGATATTCCTTAGATGCTTATGGTAACCTTTTACCTACTAGACATGAGCTAAACAAGATCATCAAGGAGGACATCTACAGGCAATTCGTCCAGGGCACCTGGGTCAATCCTCTGAGAGAGTTGCGCCCAAAAATGACCTTTTGCACTGAGCACTTCGTGGAGTTGAGAGACAAGCTCATTGTTCGACCCCATTATATGTTTCACCATTGGTTGCATGCTCTTCACATTCCTCTAGGCTAGTTCAAAGTAGGTTCTCATAAAATTCGGGTAGGGATAGACCACCAAGTGGATAGACCAGATAGACTCTGACAGGTATGTCATTTACAGGAAGTGGGGATCGAGGTGCACTTCATTCTTGGATGCCCTGTTTACTATGAGTTCAGAGGAAAGTTTCATTGCTTGTTCAGAGATTCTCGGACCCTCGCCAACTTTTTCAAGTATCCCAATCAAAGATGTTTGGCCCTATATATGTAGGAGGCTCTTAGGTTCCGAGCGAATTTTCTTCAACCTCCCATTAGACTGGACCCCACACAGAGTATCATGACATTTTTCAAGGTACTACCTTTAGACAGGGGCACCAAGAGATCAATTGATACCAGTACATATCCAGACTCCAGATCAGTGAGGCTCTGTGTGACCTCACCCCGCCACACGAGATCTCAACAACAAATTCATCTCATATTAGTTCCTAGGAGATAGACTAGGTCCTCCAACATTCAACATTGCGCGAACCCCCCCAAGCAATGATTTAGTGGATAGTTCGCACTTGCCACTGACTCTTCATCGGGCCATCATACTTTGTTGTGTTTCTTTAGTGTTATTCATTCAACTTCCAATGTTAGAAGAGATGGGTCTAATCCTCAGGCCTATTAACTCCTTGATCTTCTCCTCCAGGTCTAGATGTTGATTTAATTCATGCATTGTATCTTTTATAGGAAACCATTTGGTTCTCCCACTTTGTATAGATAGCATTATACTCAACAATCCCTTTAACCTTCTTTGTAATCATTAGTTAAACTCTTATCTTATCTTATTTCCTATTGTTTTAATAACATTTAAATTTACGAAGACCCCTAAAATACTTAATGATCGCCGACGATCCATCAAATAATATTTCATGCCCACAAGAGGACAAGTTCTCATTCACCAAACGAAACGGTTGATTTTCGCGGCTCACACCATGCGTTATTTTTTTGAAAAACCATGTGACCATAGCATATGAACTGTGCCCCTCAACATAAAATTTGGGCAAGGAGGATTTCTTTCCCTAAATGGTAAATTATAGAAATCTCATTCCCACTTTGGTTGGACAAAGTTTGTAAGGGTTTGGTGTGTCGATAATTGCCGCAACGCTATCAGTTCGGATAGCCTGCGGCCCGATAGCTGAATCTCTGAAACACATCCACGCCATGCCTGCCTTCATCATTCTCTTCTCCTCACGCCCTGTTCAAAGTCCGACAAAATTATTAACAATATTTTATTCGACTCGCAATATGCCCATTTCACAGCTTCCCTCCTTTGAAAGCACCCCAGTAGCCAGCTTCCTTCTCAACGAATGTGCTTTCTCTCTCGACGAGGCAGACACCATTTGCAGGAGAAAACCATATTTACTTGCTCAAAGATCTTAAGACAATTCACGGCAAACCCAACATTTCCTGAGAGATAAGGGTCTTAATGAAATCAGTGTTCGAAAATTTTTCCCACGTGCCCCATGTTGTTACGGTACAGTTTCGAGGGCATTATCAAGCCCAAGGTTGAATTCCTGGAGAGGATCGGCCTCACTGGTCAGTAATTGCTCCAAGCCCTCCATAGAAACCCTTGTATTTTTCATTTAAATGTTAACCATACGCTCGAAAAGAAGGCTTCTTTTCTGCAGTCCGTGCTGGATCCCTATCTAGCAGCCGTGGTTTCGAATCCAGAATCTGGTAAAATTTCCGGACCGAGCCCTGTTTTTCATAAAATTGACGGAAAAGTCATTTCCAGCCACAGCCTAACTACGTATGTCATATTAAAGAACCCTAGGGTTTTATCATTATCTGAAAAAACATTGGTGGGTATTGTTAAAGATGTCGAAGGGATGGGCTTTGAGAAGGGGTCCAAGGCGTTTGCTCGCGCTTTTCTTCATTTGAGTTGGCTGAACAAGGACACTGTTAACGTAAAATTGGAAAATTTGAGAGAATTGGGGTTTCAGAGGAGGATGTCGGTATTCTCGTTAAGAGGTACCCTCAGCTTCTGGGGGTTTCCAAGGATAAACTGCGGCAGAGTCTCAAGTTTTTCGATGAGGAATGGAAGCTGTCTCGCAATGCTATTATGAGCGTCCCGGCGGTTCTGACTTATAGCACCGAGAAAAGATTGAAGCCGAGGCTCAATGCTCTCAGAGACTTCATGATGATGAACAACTCTTTAGAGAAAGCTATGAGCTATCCTCCAGTGTATTATATCTTCATGTCAGATGGAGATTTTCATCGCAAAGTGGTGAGCAGGCTACCAGGAGAGCGATGAAAACCCGTTGTAAGGACTGGGGTCGGATTGGTTACTCGGACTAGCGGGAGTTCAACTGAAGCAACGCTCAGAGGTTTTGAACCCGGGAATTTGTGATCATTTGCGGCATAAGGATGGGTATTCGAAGGTTAGGTATGGCCAGACCATTTTGCCCTTAGGTATGGCCAGGTGAAGAGAAACTACATCATGCTGTGTACTAAGATCAGAGGTGAAGAAACTGATGGGTATTCGAAGGTTAGGTATGGCCAGATCATTTTGCCCTTAGGTATGGCCAGATGAAGAGAAACTACATCATGCTGTGTACTCAGATCAGAGGTGAAGAAACTGAAGAGTGATGCCATTTTGAAGATGATTGTTCTGCCATTTCCATTTTGAACTGTCATCACATTGTCTTCATGACTGGTTAGTGTTAGTATGTTTTCCATTCCCTTTCTTGTTACAGCGAGTAATCTAACCAAACAAAGTTAGATTGTCGATTGGTTATCCATTTCTTTCTGTTGTAAAATTGATATGATGTTTAATATTTTCCATTTAAAAGTCACATGGAAGTTTCATATTTTGAGTTGTATTATTATTTGACCAATGCTTTTTCCTGTTTTTTTAATATAACTAGCATTTGCACCAGATGTTGCAAAGGAAATGCCGTAAGGTACAAATTGAATCGGCAAAACCTTTTTCTGCTCATGTAAGAAGAGGTAGCCTGAGCCTTGAATTCTAGACTTTGGTTAATGCCTTACGGTGTAAATATCAATTATTGTCTCATGTTTTTGTGTTTGAACTTTTTAAAAGAACTTGTGATGATATAAGCGGTAAAGAAAAATAATGTTAGAACATTCAGTGATAACCAGTTCTATCTAGTCTATTAGTATCTAAGACATCCATCATGTATTCATATGTTTAAAACTAAAAGCTATATATGAAGACAATCATTCCTCTAATTGAATAATAAAAAGAACCTGAAATAAAGGTATGATGATCTCAGTCTTAAAAAGAAGGGTATTGGTAATAGAAATAAGGAACTGTAGTAAAGGAGATACAGCTTCCCAATCACATAACTCTGAAAAGGCATCATTATCTGAAAACACACATCATTGGTTACAAGTTTGTTGCAATTCAATCTTCATTTCTAACAGTGATATCAACAATTTCTAGGAAAAGGCAGATAAATAGATTGCTAAAAAATGAGTTTCAGGCTAGACTACCATACATATAACAAATTCCTTCAAAAACCAAGCTTCTACTCTAAACGTCATCTTTAAGTATTCTCCATGATTTTACTCTGATCTCTCTGCATATCGCTCCACTTTTTCATCATTGAGATTGATTCCGACCATGGCTTCTCCTAAATCACAACTGACCTCAGCCAGAACGCGGGAGTCATTATAGTGAGTTACAGCCTGTACAATTGCTCGAGCCCGGCAAGCTGGATCACCGCTTTTGAACACGCCTGAACCTACAAAAACACCATCACAACCTAGCTGCATCATCAAGGCAGCATCGGCAGGGGTAGCAACACCTCCTGCTGCAAAATTCACAACAGGAAGCCTTCCCAACTGCTTGGTTTGCCTCACAAGCTCATAGGGAGCAGCAATTTGTTTAGCAAAGGTAAAAACTTCATCATCATCCAAGCTCTGAAGCTTACGTATATCACCCAAAACAGACCTTACATGTCTTACTGCTTCAATAACATTACCAGTACCAGCTTCTCCTTTGGTCCTGATCATAGCAGCTCCTTCAGCAATCCTTCTCACTGCCTCACCAAAGTTCCGGCAACCACAGACAAAAGGTATACGGAAATTATGTTTGTTGATATGGTGCATGTTATCTGCAACAGTGAGCACTTCACTCTCATCAATGTAATCAATACCGATGGCCTCGAGAATTTGGGCTTCAACAAAATGACCTATTCTAGCCTTGGCCATGACAAGGATGGTCACGGCACGCTTAATTTCCTTGATAAGCCCAGGATCACTCATCCGAGCCACTCCTCCTTGAGATCTAATATCAGCAGGCACTCGCTCCAATGCCATCACAGCAGCAGCCCCAGCTTCTTCAGCTATTTTAGCCTCTTCAGCATTGACAACATCCATGATAACCCCGTCTAAGCATTTGGGCCAGACCAACCTTGACTGCATATGAAGATTTCTTCGGCTCGGTTATTACACCATTGCCATAGACGGTGACAACTCCATCACTTGCCATTTGCAACTCCAAATGAATCTCCTATATCCAAAAACGTATAGCCTATTGTTAAATACAGCCACACATATATCTCAAATCGCATGAATAAAAAAGTAAACATGCCAGTTTAGTCACCCATAATTCCATGTATTAAACCTAAAGACAAAAACCTAAAACCCACAAATCCATGGCTTCAAACATGCAACCCATAAGACAAAAACAAACAAAAATTGGAAGCCCAATCCATATGCATGTACAGAGAAATCTGAAAATCTCAAATGCAATATCAATGACAACAACACCTTGTAAGGTAATGCAATAACAATAACAACATATAAGGCAATTTTCAGGAAAGATATAACTCATTTGAATCGGCAAAACCTTTCTCTGCTCATGTAAGAAGGGGTAGCCTGAGCCTTGAATTCTAGACTTTGGTTAACGCCTTACGGCGTAAATATCAATTATTGTCTCATGTTTTTGTGTTTGAACTTTTTGAAAGAACTTGTGATGATATAAGCGGTAAAGAAAAATAATGTTAGAACATTCAGTGATAACCAGTTCTATCTAGTCTATTAGTATCTAAGACATCCATCATGTATTCATATGTTTAAAACTAAAAGCTATATATGAAGACAATCATTCCTCTAATTGAATAATAAAAAGAACCTGAAATAAAGGTATGATGATCTCATTCTTAAAAAGAAGGGTATTGGTAATAGAAATAAGGAACTGTAGTAAAGGAGATACAACTTCTCAATCACATAACTCTGAAAAGGCATCATTATCTGAAAACACACATCATTGGTTACAAGTTTGTTGCAATTCAATCTTCATTTCTAACAGTGATATCAACAATTTCTAGGAAAAGGCAGATAAATAGATTGCTAAATAATGAGTCACTACCATACATATAACAAATTCCTTCAAAAACCTAGCTTCTACTCTAAACGTCATCTTTAAGTATTCTCCATGATTTTACTCTGATCTCTCTGCATATCGCTCCACTTTTTCATCATTGAGATTGATTCCGACCATGGCTTCTCCTAAATCACAACTGACCTCAGCCAGAACGCGGGAGTCATTATAGTGAGTTACAGCCTGTACAATTGCTCGAGCTCGGCGAGCTGGATCACCGCATTTGAACACGCCTGAACCTACAAAAACACCATCACAACCTAGCTGCATCATCAAGGCAGCAACGGCAGGTGTAGCAACACCTCCTGCTGCAAAATTCACAACAGGAAGCCTTCCCAACTGCTTGGTTTGCCTCACAAGCTCATAGGGAGCAGCAATTTGTTTAGCAAAGGTAAAAACTTCATCATCATCCAAGCTCTGAAGCTTACGTATATCACCCAAAACAGACCTCACATGTCTTACTGCTTCAATAACATTACCAGTACCAGCTTCTCCTTTGGTCCTGATCATAGCAGCTCCTTCAGCAATCCTTCTCAGTGCCTCACCAAGGTTCCGGCAACCACAGACAAAAGGTATACGGAAATTATGTTTGTTGATATGGTGCATGTCATCTGCAACAGTGAGCACTTCACTCTCATCAATGTAATCAATACCGATGGCCTCGAGAATTTGGGCTTCAACAAAATGACCTATTCTAGCCTTCCTCTAATTGAATAATAAAAAGAACCTGAAATAAAGGTACGATGGTCTCAGTCTTAAAAGAAAGGGTATTGGTAATAGAAATAAGGAACTGTAGTAAAGGAGATACAGCTTCCCAATCACATAACTCTGAAAAGGCATCATTATCTGAAAACACACATCATTGGTTACAAGTTTGTTGCAATTCAATCTTCATTTCTAACAGTGATATCAACAATTTCTAGGAAAAGGCAGATAAATAGATTGCTAAATAATGAGTCACTACCATACATATAACAAATTCCTTCAAAAACCAAGCTTCTACTCTAAACGTCATCTTTAAGTATTCTCCATGATTTTACTCTGATCTCTCTGCATATCGCTCCACTTTTTCATCATTGAGATTGATTCCGACCATGGCTTCTCCTAAATCACAACTGACCTTAGTCAGAACGCGGGAGTCATTATAGTGAGTTACAGCCTGTACAATTGCTCGAGCTCGGCGAGCTGGATCACCGCTTTTGAACACGCCTGAACCTACAAAAACACCATCACAACCTAGCTGCATCATCAAGGCAGCATCGGCAGGTGTAGCAACACCTCCTGCTGCAAAATTCACAACAGGAAGCCTTCCCAACTGCTTGGTTTGCCTCACAAGCTCATAGGGAGCAGCAATTTGTTTAGCAAAGGTAAAAACTTCATTCATCATCATCCAAGCTCTGAAGCTTGAGATCACTCATCCGAGCCACTCCTCCTTGAGATCTAATATCAGCAGGCACTAGCTCCAATGCCATCACAGCAGCAGCCCCAGCTTCTTCAGCTATTTTAGCCTCTTCAGCATTGACAACATCCATGATAACCCCGTCTAAGCATTTGGGCCAGACCAACCTTGACTGCATATGAAGATTTCTTCGGCTCGGTTATTACACCATTGCCATAGACGGTGACAACTCCATCACTTGCCATTTGCAACTCCAAATGAATCTCCTAGATCCAAAAACGTATAGCCTATTGTTAAATACAGCCACACATATATCTCAAATCACATGAAAAAAATAAACATGCCAGTTTAGTCACCCATAATTCCATGTATTAAACCTAAAGACAAAAACCTAAAACCCACAAATCCATGGCTTCAAACATGCAACCCATAAGACAAACAAACAAACAAAAATTGGAAGCCCAATCCATATGCATGTACAGAGAAATCTGAAAATCTCAAATGCAATATCAATGACAACAACACCTTGTAAGGTAATGCAATAACAATAACAACATATACGGCAATCTAGGCCAACAAATGCCTACAAAAAAAAATCCCAAAATCTATATATAAAAAATAAAAAGTAAAAATAAAAATAAAAAAACAATACAGAAACCTGAATCCCTATAGACCTATGCCAAAAACATAATGCAACCGCAACATCCATGTCCAATGACCCAACCTCACATAACATGCACACAAACCTACACCGGGAAACATAGCATGCACCATCTAAAACCCATCTGAAAATCAAACCGGAAAACCTTAACCCTACAGAACCCATCTTAAAATCATGGATAATAAAGCCAAAGAATGCTGAATAATAGCACGAACATATCGAAATCCCTGTAAGGCAGTCCTTAAACCCCAATACCTAGGCAACTGCATGCATAGACAAGAACCCAAGTGAAAAGCAATCCCTAGATGCTAAAACGTTAATCCCATATTCAAAGCATGGACCATAAAACCAAAACTGCCGACTAATTTGTTAACCAACTAGAACCTGGCATAACAGATATCAAAGAATCCTATTGTATTCACGACCCATCATCACAGAATCCTAGAGAGCATCATATTGCCCTATTGTTCTAAAGTCATGGAAATGGAATGCAATGAACTTACAGATTCCAAACGCGCAATAATAACTGCCAAGCGACTATACTTACAGCTTCTCTTTACTCTCTTCTGTTACAGCCTCTGACAGTTCCAAACCCAATTGCAACACCCATTCCCATTCCAGCTTTCCACGATTCCCACCAATGCATTGTCTGTTCACCTTCCTGGTTCTTTTCCTTTTGAATCAACGGCCTAAATTGTTGCAATCGTCTAACACATAATCGTGTGGTTTACAAGATGACAGGTAGACATAGAGGGGAGTTGATTTCAGATGGAAACGCCTTACGGCGTAAATATGTATGATTAGACCCCTGTTTTTTTAATATGGTAAATGCAAAATTTTTGTTTTTGTTTTATGATAAGTTAATAAGTTGTATTATTATGTTACATGGAAGTTTTATATTTTTTCAGAGTGGTGTATTAGATTAATGTTTTTTTTTTGTTTTTTTAATATAAATATGTATGATTAGAGTAATGTTAGATTTAAGACTTTTGTGATCAATATTGTAAATAGTAATGTTTTTCTGATTAATCACATCATTAGGATTTGGTCCAAATTTCAAACTAATTATTATGTTTATTTACATTTTTTTTAAATATGTATGGCTAGATCAATGCTTGTAAATGTACAATTTTTTTGTTTTCTTGTAATGTTTTGATTAAATAATTTTACATGGTGTGTATTTATTATATTAAAGTTAGTTGGAAGTTTATCTTTTTTTTTTTCAATTAATTTTATTATTATTGATATAAACACAAATACAATAATAAAATAAATGTATTTTTGGAGAGATTTAAATTTTAGTGAGATAATAGGATATTGAAAATTTACAAGGATTTTTAAATTTAATTGAGTTTAATTATGAGGTAAACTAAATAGTATCATTAAATATAATGTTGATTCTACTAGGAATACAACATTAAAAAAATGAATATGCATCTATTAATCAATATTGACAATTTTTAACTTTCAATTATCATTATTAAGTATAATAGCTATACTATAAAGATAAATAAATACTATAAGTGCAACATGAAAGAATGAATTGATTTTGAAATAGTGAGATATTTTTTGTTTTTTTATAATTCTACTTAAATTTGTACTTGAAAATATGTAATTTTGCCAAATTATTAACTAAGTCCCATTTTTAATATAAATGTTAAAAAAAAAACAAATTTTAGTTTTTAGAGGGAAGACTTTTTTTGATGAAAGATAGTTTTTATACAAGGAAAAATGTTTACATTGGTAGCTATAAAAAATGAAAAAAAACAAAAATAAAAGGGCATATACAATGAACACCATATCCTCTTCCAAAGGGTGTCTAAAATAGCTATGAAATAAAAAAATTGGTCAAAGCTAGCAATTTGGCATCATAACATTTCTAATCAACAATGCCCCTATGTTAAGAGTTGCATATATAATTTAGTTCACCATAATTGATCAAAAACTATTTGAAAACTAATCTCATTATAAAAAACAAACTCTCGAATCACTGATCTAGAACCGTCAAACATTGCTTACTAGTGCAAATGCCCATTAAGGATATTTTTCCATTAAATGTTAACATCTTTTTTTTGTAAGCATCCATTAATTTACTGAGAATTTACATATGATACAGGCAAGTAGAGACATCTACAAAGAGAGCGTGCATTGAATATTTGCAAAAAGAAAAAACTTGTCTAGTCTGAAACAACATTATGCAGAGTTCGAGGATGACCATTTACCCATACTTGAAGCCAAATGGCTTTCTAGAGTATTAGAAACCCACTTTTGCTTGCAAAAAAACAAACATGAACTAAATAAGAGTAACATAGGCTAAAAAGAGGACTTTCCTGAAACCAGAGTCCGAGCCATGATGAGCTTTTAATTGAATGGATCGTCTCGTCCCTCTTCCAACCATGGTGGGCATTCCCACACGACCTTTGTCCCACCATAGCTAATGTCGGCTTGTTGCTGCAGTTTCTCCTCCTAATGCTTGTCTAGCTTAGTGGCCTCTTTGTTGGTGGCTTGTGCCTCTGCTTTGTTGCTTGGGGGCTCTAGTTGTTCGAAGGTCATTTAGGTCATGCGCTTAGGCCCCAACTTCTTAGGATTGGGTGACATTAAGCCTTGGGAGACCCAAGCCGAAGGACTTGGAGATGAAGAATCATTGTTGTCCCAAGAATTGTATGGCACTGGAGGTGGGAGTGGTGTAGGGAACCAAATTCCTATAGTCCCTGCTAGAACATGTAGGGCCACTCGCACTTGGACTAGGTGAAAGTCAAGGTCTATGACGCGAACTTCCACCACACCACTTGCAACATCTCTTTTTTATCACAAAGGTGTCGACCTAATAGGTTTCAAAGTGCCCAATGGTTGTCGCCATTGTTCCTGATCTCCTCTGCCTCCATATTAGCTATCAACCTTTTGAAGCAGCACAAAAGGTCTTCATCAAATTGATTATCACCAAAACCGTTCCAAGGAGGAGGAGCTGGATGACCTATGCCCCTCCCTCCTCTTCTAATCCATCCACACTCACGAACCATAGCTTCTAGCATATGTCGTCGATAGCCACCTCTGTCAACTTCCTCAGCTTACACATTATTATTAGGAATGCAAATGACAAAAAGAGCAGAGACTTGTGTGGTTATGCAGGTGTTTGCATCTTAATTCCACATTAAATGCACCTTCTTCATCGTTCAACCACATTGACTCATGCGAAGGACGTACCTTGTGGTGATGGTAGGCGATAAGTGTTGCCACCCTCCAACCTTTAATGTTAATGGATCAGTTGTGACGAAGGCCCTCAATACCTTCATTTGTCACTTGCGCACTCAGATCTAGGGCACTAAAAGTTAACATCAACCCAACAATATCTTGCAAATTCCTACAAGATGCGTTTCACTAGTTTTGGCTTCAAGCAAAAATGGCAAAGGCCATTAGAAAGACCACTTTTTCCCAATTTGGCTTTAGAGGGGAAATCTTAGTAAATCACCAAGCAAAAACCTAGAGCTTATAAGAAACCCGAATTGACTAAACACCATGCAACCACTGAATCTATTAACTTTCCACATTTGAAGACATCCACTTAGCATTAAGAACGACACTTGCAAGAGGTATGACTTGTGTCCATTCTCAAGAGAAAAAAAACATGTAAGTAGGAAATTACTTGAAAATAGATAAGAGTTTTGATGAAATATCAAAATTGAAAAACAATTTAAGCAAATATAATCTAGAGGCATTCGAACAATTCACAAGTAACTTTTAGGAGTTGTTTACTAATTGGATTAACTTTCCACGAGATAGATTAAGATAGATTTTTTTTCTTCTTCTTTTCTTTTTATAATACTTGAGGGTAAATGCATTTTTTTTCAAAGTTGAATTGATGATTGCATTTCTTGAGTGTCCAAAACAGTTGACATAGACCATATAGCCATTTAGGACTCCCAAGAAAAACCTCTAAATATTTTTACAATATATTTTGCCTCTAGCAATCACAATAAACAAAAATATAAATGTTTTTTTATATTGTTTCATCTTGGACTTTGTATAGACCTAATGAACTAAACTTTTGTGTTTTTACACCAACAAAAAAAATAGTATTACTAGCATTATCATCCCTCAATTTGTACATCAGATGATACAAAGAGAACCATCTAAAGTTTCTTCCATTACTATAATTCCAATGTCCATTTGTTGTCCTTGGAGAGCCCATTAGCCTTGATGATATGTTCTCAATACTTGTGGGTATGTGACACATGACCTTGGAAACAATTTTAACTAGTTAACTAGGGGCACAAGAGTAACATTTATAATTTATGAAGCCCTTTTTATCTAGCTGAAGACATGAAGAGAACCACATAAATTTGTAAGCAATCAATTCATTTCTCATATGTCAACTTTAATAAACATCTCAATGTTATTAACGTAATTAAATTATGAGTGCCTATACTCAAAGTTGTTTTAAATTTTAACAAAATGACTAATAAAAAATGCATAATGCTTCTACAAATGTGGAATGTTTGAGGCCCTTGATTAGCTCTAGAAAAGAAAACCCAAGGATATGTTTGATCTATTATCACTTACCAAAGTTGCTTAGGGTTTATTTTCCTTCACCTTTAACTTGTAACCTTGGAATAAGCCATATATTTACAAGAATACTTGCAATGTTGGCCTTTACTTATCATTGAATAAGATGCCATTGCAAGTTATCTAAATACCCTAAGAGAATTTTGCAAAATAATTCCTTGGGAGCCTTTCATTCCTTTTTCCTAAACCAATTCTTTAGACATTGTTTTATGCAATTATTGTTCCATATATTTCCCAAGCACTTTCATTGTCACTGATGTAAACATGAGCGTTAAATAAGTTGAAGTTTCTCACTCGTGAAACTGGAACTTTAGTGGGGGTAATATCAACTCCCTTCTTTCACCTCTCAATAAGCCATCCTTTGATGATTTCCAAATTTTAATTCCCAAGAGAAGAAATAAATACCACCACTTAACATTAACTACAAGAACAAATACAATTTGTTATAAATGCAACTTGAAAGAGTAAATTGATTATGAGATAGAAATTTTTATCAATTTTTTGTTAAATTTGTAAAAGGAACCATGTTCATTTTATTAAATATTAGTTCTTTCTTTTGGATTATAATTGTGACAGGGATTTTTCAACTTTAGCTTTTTAGACAAAACTTTTACCCATCCTCAAGGGTATAAAATATCTAAGTAAGAAGTTCATTTAAAATGGATAAGGTTAAGGCCAAAGGGGGTTGGATCCTGTAGTGGAAAGCAAGAAGTTTTCCATCATTGAGTAAGGTTCAATTCCCATGAGGGATTAACTGGGAGCCATGGGGGCACCTTGAGGTAGTGGTTAGATTATTGATATTTTGGGTAGCCTCTGGAGGTTACTCATGTGTGGGGCAAGTGGGATAAGTGATGAGGATTTGCATCCATAGGCCCATCATATTCTCCTGACCCATGGTATCACACCCTTTGGAAAATTATAAGTACAAGGGTGAGCAATTCTTACTTGTGGCATAGTGATGACGACTAGGAGGGTCGAGTAGGGCATAGAGACATGCAAGAGCATGAGACATTGAGAGAGAGATTATGTCAAGTAAGCAAGAGAACTATATGAGTAATATTGTAGGTTTGTTGTGAGTGAGATACTTAGTTGTGCCACGTTTGAGGAAAGAGCACAAAGCAATAAAGGAGATCTAGATCAGCCAGATGGAGGATGGATCTAGGGCTTGATCTACTAGATCAGATCCAAGGTAATTATTGTATATGTAATTTCTTTAAGGGCCACTATCCTAATATTTGAGCCTGAGTAGTCTTTGAGAAGAATTTAATGAAGAACTATTGACTGGATAGAACTTGCGTGTGATATGTTTACTGTGCATGATATAATTGCTAGTTTTATAAGTTCCATTGTGCTAAACTTGTTTTTGGTTAGACACACCAATGTGTTTTAGTTCATTAACTATGTAAATTTAATGGGAAGTTGTTACTAGATCTGGCGTGTGTGTGTGTGCGCATGCACACACTAAGTTTAGTGTCCAAAATCTAACATGGTATTAGAATATGGTCTCTGAGAAGGGCAGTTGGATTTGAGATTGCACATGTGATAACTTTAAGAGGGAATTGTAGGAGTTGTTGCAAGTAATAACAATGTTTTGAGGACCATTCCTAAGAGAGCTAGCTAAAGTATGGAAGACTGCTTGTATGGGTCATGCAGACCAAGATTAGTAGGCCTAGTGAAACACGGAGCATATTGTTCACACTAGGAGTTGTGGAAAATTTTATCTTGGTGCGTAGGCAAAGAGAAATGGATTAGAGATTCATTCATTAGATGTGCTAAGATCTTGAGATGAGATTGCCACAAGATAATGAGATATCCATTATGATCTAGGTGTGAAGGTCTTGTGAAGAGATCTAAGCTTGGAGGGACTTAGTAAGGGCCCTATATGTTCTTGTGATAGGAGAGGTGTTGAGAAGGAAAGAATCAATATGGTCAGAGGGATGATATAGCCATTGGAGATCCAAGTGAGAAACTTGGAGAGAAGGTCAAGTAGAGATATTGAAGACCAAGAAGGCCCTATGATTTGGAATGAGAGGGAGTCAGGCTTCAGAGGGAGTGAACAAGCTTAAAGGGAGTCAATAGCTCAAAGGAAGACTACCTTCAGGTTTAGGAAGTCATGGTACAATATGGCCATGCATGATGCTCAAGAGTGAAAGGCTTCTAAGAGTAGGATGTCTTCGAAAAAGGGTCCTTTTCATACAATGGGAATTGCTTCTATGTCATATGGAGTAGTTGTGGTAGCAGATCATGGGTGGAAATGTGTTCCAGGCTCAAACGCAAATCCACTTGTAGGTGGTGTTGTGAGAATACATCACTTACTAAGAGGGAGTGTTGATGTTTTGCGTAGCATTGGGAGTATTCTCATGTGTGGGGCAAGTGGGCTAAGTGATGTGGCTTTGCACCCACAGACCCATGATATTGTACGCTTTGGAAAAGTAAAAGTATAAGTACAAGGGTATGGATTCATTCTTTTAGCTTGGCGAGAGGGCCAAGAAGGTATGTGGAGGGTTGAGAGGGCTGAAATGGCCTGTAAAGGGTCGAGTAGGGCACAAAGACGTGTAGGAGCACGAGACATTGAGAGAGATATTCTCTCAAGTAAGAAATAATTTGAATGAGTAATATTGCAAGTTTGCTATGAGTGAGATGCTAAGTTGTGTCAAGTCTGAGGAAAGAGCACAAAGCAACAATGAAGACCCAGATCAACTAGATTGATGATGAATCTAGGGATTGCTCCACTGGATCAAATCTAAGGTAATTTTTGTATATGTAATTTCCTTGAGGACCATTCTCTTAGTAGGAGATACCGAGTTGGTTTTGAGAATAATTTAATGAAGAACTATTGATTGGGTAAAACTTGTGTGTAATATGTTTACTATGCATGATTTATTTTATAGTTTTATAAGTTCCACTATGCTGAATTTGTTTTTGTTTAGCCACATCATTGTGTTTTAGTTCATTAGTTATGTAAAGTTAATAATAAGCTATTACTAGATTTGGTGGGGGTGTGTGTGCACTGAGTCTAGTTCCCAAAATATAACATGAACATGTGGTTGCACCTAGAGAGGCCTTATTAAATGGTTTCGTGTCTCGTACACACATAAGTGGATCAAAGCCCATTCCCATGTCCTCCTTTTTTAAATTCCTCGTATGGGGTGATGCACTAGTCACATGGGAGGAGGTGTTGATATCACCCCACTCGTTGAGATAGTTGGTGGATGTGCCAACACTTACCCCCTTGATCACCATTCAACACATCAATTCAACTTGGAAGCAACACTCCATAACTCCAATTCCATTCAACTAAGAATGCACACAAAAAAACATTCAATGCTTAATTCCTCTCAATGCACGAAGTGTCTAGAGAATTTTAACTCCTCTTGTCCTTGTTGGTCGCTTCTCACATTTGATGCAAAGTTCATGGTGTATATTGATCCTTCACAATGACAAGGAATTATAGTGATGGCCAGAACCACCTTAATGTAGAAATTTCCTGCAAATTATCTACAAATCTACCTCTGAGATCTATGTAGAAAATCTGACTGTAGATTATCTCGATAATGCAATGTACTAAAGCAAAATACTTAATCTACTTCTACAATCGAACTTGTGGAAGCTTAATCGATTTTGAGAAAGATCAAACAGAATGCATATAACAGAGAAGAAGATTCAATCACACATGAAACACAAAAGAATACACTGGGGAAAGCCTTAGCTAAAAACCACGCTATTTGTATTATCATACAAGTGGAAATATCTCAGGATTACACAAAGCTTTAGCTCTCAAGCTATCTAGCTCTCAATACAATCCCTCATTGCTGCTCATAGACAGACTAGACAACACATATGCCTTCCTTCTGTCCTCCAAGCCTCCTATTTCCTTGCGCAGTTTCTCCTGGGTCCTCCAGCTGCCACCTGTGTGATTCTCACCTCACACACTGCTCTGACCTCTGTAGTAACTGCGCAATCTTGAAGGAATGAATTCCTTCTGCATGCAAGGGATTTTCTTATAGGAAAATCTTGCAACTGATAGTACACTGTCCCTTCCTTTAATCTCAACTGGGTCTTTGTTTGAACTGACATGCATAAGTTATTTATGAGATAATATTCAGTTATCTGAAGTACACTAGTTGCATGCATGCATGCATTAACTGACTGAACTCACAATCAGTTCCACAAACTATTTGGAACTAATCTAACTGAACTTAACTCAGTTAACTGAGCTAACTAATTAAAACTCAAATACAATTCATCCTTATCTCCTTAATTAAGGGATAACTTCCTCAATCAAAAGGATAACTGTTACATGTCTTCTCAAAGACTTCATGTTTGATTTTCTCCAACTAATTAACTCGATAAGTTAATTAATTATTTTTCAAACAGCTAGTGAGACTAAATTCAAATTTTAATTCTCAATTTGATTCAAGGACAAATCAAAATTGGAATATATCCTGAAATGCTATCTATAGCAATGTTATTTTTAGCATTTCTATTTTTATCGTTTCTTGATGCTATTTTCAACAGAGTTGGAGTATATCCTGAAATGCTATTTATAGCAATGCTATTTTTAGCATTTCTATTTTTATCATTTCTTGTTGCTATTTTCAACAATCCCTCTCAACAAGAAAGGCATTCAACTCGAACCCGATCCTGAACCTTTGGAATGTTCTGCATGCAACACTTCTCTCAAGTGTTGTTGCTCCAACAACTCTAGAAACAAAAAAAAATATCCACCCTGAATCAGAATGATGCCTCTGTCATCAAAGTCTCTGAATGTTATTGCCTCTGTCGACTGAAAACTCTGCACCTCTATGCTCTTTAGTATCTGACTGCTCTAGCCTCTATCACTTTGATCTCTGACTGTATCAATCACACTGATTCCTCCTGATGCATCCATGCTACTGCTATTCCTATCTCCCAGCATGCATCCGCACTGTGCTTCCTCTCATCATGTTGCATCGTGCTGCCCGCTGTTGCACTGCAACTCAATTACTAAGAAGTAAGTAACTGATCTCCTAACTGACCTCCCTGTTGGGCTATAAACACCCTCTGATGCTGAAGCTCCCTCTGCCACTCCATCCACATCTGTCTCTACCCACTCAGCTAGTCCTGCTACTCCTCGTCGGGGCCCCCGTAGCAAGTTCTAATCAAAGAGGTTGGGTACCTCAAGGATACTGCCCCTATTTCTGCCTTCTTGGGACTATCACTTCACATCGCCCCACCTCCCACCTAGAGGTATGGTTACATGTGATTTCTCTGCCCACTTGGCTCGAAATTTCCCCCTACTGGAGGTCTCTGCATGAGTGGATGCTTCCACTCAGTCTCCTCTCGGCTTCTCCAGTTGCCGCTGCTCCACAACCTCCTGAAGCTGCTTCACCAATTGTGGCTCCTCCACAATTGTCTAAGACTTCTTCTAGCACTGCATGTTGAGAGATAATATACTCTCCCTCTCAACCACCAAGTCTCCAACAGTTTCCTTGCTCCTCAAGGCCTTGCATGCATCTTGAACCTCAAGAGCATACAGGTTCTGTACCCGTGAACCGATCTGTTTCACCTGGCCCGTGGTTATGTGTTTAAGGAAAACCTTTCCCTTACTTAAGACAACATCGTAGCCTTTGTCCTCCATCATCGTGATCGATACCAAGTTCTTCTTCAATCCAGGTACATACTTCACATCTGTCAAGGTAATGAGAGCTCCATGCTCCCTCTGAAAAGCAATCGTGCCCACTCTTGAAACACTATACTTTTCATCATTACCCATCTCTATGCACATTTGGAGGTCTTTCTCCTCCAAGGTATTGAACAAACTCTTATCGCCTCTCATGTGGAATGAGGCTCCACTGTCAAGAAACCAACCACAACCCATCATCGATGAAACCATGCATGTGATGATGGTAAAATCCAATTCGAACTAAGAGGCTAGGGCCTCACCTTCAAATCCTTTCGAGGATCCCTTCTTGGATTTATTCAATGGACAATTAGTTGCATAATGGTCCACCTCATGACAATTAAAGCATCTCACTTCAGATTTTTCAATCTTCTTCCCACCATCAGAATAACTCGATTTGGAGTGAGAATCCTTCTCCTTCCCTTTCCTTGCCTTACTTGCTAAGGCTAGATTTTCTTCATCCTCCTTGGATGAAGAACCATCTCTGGTGCTCCTCCTGATCTCCTCCTACATCAGGTCCGACCACAGTCATTCCCAATCTGGTAGTTTCTCTCTTCCATTCACTGAGTCTTGGTAGCTATGCCAGCTCTTAGGAAGACTGAGGAGAGAAAGACTCACCATGTCATCATCGACTGTCGTGATTCCTACACTTCCAAGCTCAGCTCTACATGTGGTGAGCTTGTTCAGATATGTAGAGATCGTGTCACCCTTTTCACACTTGATTTTCTGAAGCTTGTCTTTCATCACCAGGTTCCTCTGATCATTGTTGTTCTAATATAGATCCTTCAATGTCTTCCACATTGAAAATGGAGTCTCCTTCCCATGGAGACTCGAGACAATATGGTCTCGAACTCCCTCCAGAAGAATTCTCCTCGCTCTCACCACACATTTCTTCCATTCCACCAATTCTTAGGCATTAGCTGCTGCTGGGTTGGGGACTTCTTGATCAATGAAGTCCTTCAAACTGTTGTCCTCTAATACCACTTCCGTGCGATCCTTCTAGGCTATGTAATTCGCGCTGCCATCCAGGGCATACTCGAGTCCCAAGTCATTGAACGCCATTGGCGAACTTTGAGATGTGATAAGAAATTGATTTTGCACATACAATCAAGAACTTCAAAACTTCAAACTCCTCCCTTTTTTGTATACTGTTCTCTGCTTTGATCACCTTTGCTTCGTTACCATGTAGAAATTTCCTGCAAATTCTCTATAAATCTACCTCTGAGATCTATGTAGAAAATTTGACTGTAGATTAACTCGATAATGCAATGTACTAAAGCAAAATACTTAATCTACTTCTACAATCAAACTTGTAGAAGCTTAATCGATTTTGAGCAAGATCAACCAGAACACATATAACAGAGAAGAAGATTCAATCACACTTGAAAAACAAAAGAATACTGTGGGGAAAGCCTCAGTTAAAAACCCCGCTATCTGTATTATCATACAAATGGAAATATCTCAGGATTACACAAAGCTTTAGCTATCAAGCTATCCATCTCTCAGTACAATCCCTCACTGCTGCTCACAGACAAAATAGACAACACAAATGCCTTCCTTTAGTCCTCCAAGCCTCCTATTTCCTTGCGCAGTTTCTCTTGGGTCCTCCAGCCACCACTTGTGTGATTCTCACCTCACACACTGCTTTGACCTCTCTAGTAACTGTGCAATCCCGAAGGAATGAATTCCTTCTGCATACAAGAGATTTTCTTATAGGAAAATTCTTGCAAATGATAGTACACTGTCCCTTCCTTTAATCTCAAATGGGTGTTTGTTTGAACTGACATGCATGAGTTATTTATGAGAGAATATTCAGTTATCTGATGTACACTAGTTGCATGCATGCATGCATTAACTGACTGAACTCACAATCAGTTCCACAAACTGTTTGAAACTAATCTAATTGGACTTAACTCAGTTAACTAAGCTAACTGATTACAACTCAAATACAACTCATCCTTATCTCCTTAATTAAGGAATAACTTCCTCAATCAAAGGGATAACTGTTGCATGTCTTCACAAAGACTTCATGTTTGATTTTCTCCAACTAATTAACTCAAGATGAATTAATTAATTATTTTTCAAATAGCTAGTGAGACTAAATTCCCAATTTGATTCAAGGACAAATCAAAATTGGAATATATCCTAAAATGCTATCTATAGCAATGCTATTTTTAGCATTTCTATTTTTATCATTTCTTGATGCTATTTTCAACAGACTTGGAGTATATCCTGAAATGTTATTTATAGCAATGCTATTTTTAGCATTTCTATTTTTATCATTTCTTGTTGCTATTTTCAACACGTAAGACATGTATTACAATGCTCCTTGTTGGTTTCTGAGCTTTATCTGATGGATTTGGGTACTCTGTGCAGTTTGGGACCTCAATTGGCAGCTTAAGGTTAAGGTATATATCCATTTTAAGCTCTGGTTATTTGTTTTAACTTATTTAGGTCACTCTCCTTTCCTTGCTATTTGAAAATATTTCCAAGATTCCACAAATATTTCCTTCTTTACTTGTTGGTTCTCCCCTCCCCACTCGGATCGTCCTACTCTCTTACTTTTGTTCCTCGTGGTCCCTACCTCAGGTCTTAATTCTTACCCACATGACATACCTCTTCTCATCTTGTTCTTCTTATGTTTTCTAAATCTACCTCACTTCATCACCCTCCTTAGCGTTGATCACCCCTCTTTTCCTTGGCCTCTTCACCACCCTACTAGCTTTCTTCCTCCTTGGCATCTTTTGAGCTTACAAATTCCCCTTTGAATCTGTCAGGTCCCTATACTACTAGTATAACCCCTTATTGTTATTAGTACAACCCCCTTATTATATTCTTGTGCCTATGTAGTCCCCATATTGTTATTAATGTGCCCCATAGAAGCCCACTATTGTTATTATTGTGCCCTTACATTATTATTGTTATGTCGGCTCTCACTATATTATGACCCCTTAGACTCCTATATATAGAAAAGAGGTCTTGTCATTTGTATCATCCAAGAATTGTTCATTTGTGTAATGTAAAGAAGGTTTCCCCCTCGAAGAGGTTTATTTCTAAGGCGTTCATCTTCTTTTCTATCTTTTTGTGAGCTGGTTTCATAACATTTGGTATTAGAGCTTTGGATTATAGGGTTTCGTTGCTCCAAATAGGTCATCATGGAATTTTTACTATAACTTTCTTTTCTGCGACATTTCAGAAGCTAAAAAGAAAAACCCATTTGAGACTAAATTGTGCTAAACCTCGGGTCCAAATTTCAGATTTTGTCTCGCTATATTTTCAAAGCTATGATCTGAGGAAGTTAGTGTTTTTGGAAGCTCCAAAATTTCATCTAAAACAGGTCATCGTGGAAGTTTCACTATAACTATTTCGCTACAAATTTTCAGAAGCTAAAAAAAACCCATTTGAGAAGATATCTGTTTGAACCTCGGATTTGAATTTTAGATTCTGTATCTCTATATTTGGGAGATATAATATGAGGAATTTAGGGTTTTTTCAGACCCCCGAATTACATTCCAAAAAGGTCACCTTAGGAAAATCGTCATAAATTTCGCTCTAAGCATCAGATTGATTTTTCATAAGAAGTTACAGAAAGAGGACTGACTGAAGTTTTTCAGGTATTAGTTTCAGAAGCTAAGGTTGAAACAGTGAGCCTCGACACATTGTACAAGCTCACTCTACTGAACCAGTCTATACTCAGGTCATCGTGGGAGATTTGGCATAACTCTTCATTGGAGAATCCAATTTCGATCAGACCTGCGTGGTTAGAAAGATTACTCAGAGGGCTATTACAGGGCGAAATCTCAGAACTTAAAGATCTAAAATTACAGAGTTACAATAGTTTAAAGATCGAGCTCCTAAAATCAAGAAAAATTGAGATGAGGAAGTTTGATGGCAAGGATTCGGTAAATTGGATACTATAGATGGAGAAATATTTTGATCTACATGGTGTACCACTATTACAAAAGGTATATATTGCATCTAATTATTTAGAATCAAATCAATTTTTATGGTATAAAGGGCTTTGTTCTCGTAAACCACTTGTCACGTGGTCAATTTTCACAGAGGAAATGATAGCACACTATGAGGATACAAAGAGAAACACCTTCTTTAGCCAATTGATAAATCTTAAACAAAAGGGTTCAGTTGTACAACACATTGAGGACTTCCAAAAATTGAATATAAGGGTAAATGATATTCCAGAAAAGAAAATGGTTGATGTCTTCATAGGGACATTAAAGGATAACCTTCAACACATGGTTCGTCTTTGGGAACCTGATTCATTGGAGAAGGCATTTAGGTTGGCAAGAAAAATTGAAAGCGAAATTATGGAAACAAGGAATCCCACCACTCACGAGTATAATTATGGAAATGTTTTTTCTCCTAGCCTTCCACAACCTACAAGGTTTACACCACAACAATTGGAAGAAAAAAGAGAAAAAGGGATTTGTTACAATTGTGATAACAAATACACTAAAGGTCATAAGTGTGTTGAGAAGAAATTATTTTACATAGATTATGAATAGGAGAAAGAAAATGATCAAGAAACATCAAAAGAAGAGGATATACACCAAGAACCCACCCTAAAGAAAGAAGAAATGAATCCGACCATATCTTGTAATGTATTGGTCGGAATTACCACTCCTCAAACTATCAATATAGAAGGACATATCAAGAAGAAAAATGTTCAAGAAGTGAAAGATCACATCGAGCATCAAGAAATGAACCCGACCATATATTGTAATGCATTGGAAGAAATTAACACTCCTCAAGCTATAAAG
The DNA here is from genome assembly GCA_000404065.3 of Pinus taeda. Taxonomy (NCBI): domain Eukaryota; kingdom Viridiplantae; phylum Streptophyta; class Pinopsida; order Pinales; family Pinaceae; genus Pinus; species Pinus taeda. The sequence continues at coordinate 189,908 of APFE030350039.1, read as the reverse complement.
ATAGAATAACTTATCAAGAAGAAAAAGGTAATAGTGTTGATTGATTCGAGTAGTACCCATAATTTTATTCATTGTAAGATAGCTAAGGAATTGAATTGCTTCCTATATCCAACACCAAAGCGTCAAGTGATGGTTGCAAGTGGAGGAACTATAAATTGCTCTGGAAAGTTCCATAATATCAAGCTATACATGGGATAATATTTATTCAATAGCCCAATTCTTTCCATTCCAATGGGTGGTGCTGATGTTTTACTAGGAGTCCAATGGCTACAATCTTTGGGTATGATAGCTTTTAATTTTCAAGAAATTTTCTTGAATTTTTTTGGGAAGGAAAGGAAATTGAATTGAGGGTATCGAAGGGAAACCAGGAAAGATAGTCAACTCTAGCAACATGACAAATCTTCTAAATAAATAACAACGGAGCGTAATTTCACAATTATGTTCACTAGAGGGTCCCACATCGAAATCATGTATTTCTCCAGATCTCCAAAACGTTTTGGACAATCATTCCAAGATATTGGACACTCCCAAAGGCCTCCCACCTATTCGTGATCATGATCATGTTATTCATTTGATTCCAAGAAGTGTTCCTCCAAACATCAGGCCTTACAGATATCCATATGCCCAAAGGAGTGGGAACTCATTCAAAAGTTGCAGAAGGTACCCGTTCAAACAGTATTGCGAGAACTTGACAAGGAAGGAAAAACAATATTGGAACCTGAAGAAATCACAGAACCAAGAAATCGACAGCTACGAAATAGATCAATTTTAGAGTATCTCATCAAGTGGAAGAACTTATCCACTAAAGATTCCACATGGGAGGACAAGAATTTATACAAAAGCATCAAGAACTACTCAAGCGTTGAGGACACCACCTTTTGAAGGAGAGGGGTAGGTTAGGTCCCTATACTATTAGTGTCACCACTTATTGTTATTAGTACAACCCCCTTATTATATTCTCGTGCCCATGTAATCCCCATATTGTTATTAATGTGCCCCATAGAAGCCCACTATTGTTATTATTGTTCCCTTACATTATTATTGTTATGTTGGATCTGATTATATTATGACCCCTTAGACTCCTATATATAGAAAGGAGGTCTTGTCATTTGTATCATCCAAGAATTGTTCATTTGTGTAATGTAAAGGAGGTTGCCCCCTTGAAGAGGCTTATTTCTAAGGCGTTCATCTATTTTTTCTATCTTTTTGTGAGTTGGTTCATAACAGAATCTCTCCTTGCTCATCTAGTTGTGCACTATAATACCTAGTTAACAAGATTGTGTTAGGAGGGGTGCCACTTACTATAGGGAAATGGGTGGTTTCAGGGCCCAACAAAGATCCGAAAGTTATGCCATGTGTTTTAAGGGCCATACTTCTCCCTTGATTTAGGAAGTGATTGCAAATGCATAATGCGAAATAGTTTATGAGTGTTAGTTACTGACACATTTTGAAGTGATAGCAGGAATGGTATTGGGTTCTAAAGACAGGTCACTCATGAGGCCACTTAAATTACTATACACATTGTGGACCTTTGTGGACATCTTAAAGCCTTGACAACCAAGGTATTGGTAGATCAAAATGAGACTCAAGAATAAATTCCCTTGCAATGAGATGAACTTTGAATGCTCTCATGATCCATGGACTGTAGACTCAACAAAATTGTGGCTCACCTTGGATTATCTCTTACACTAGTTTGCTCTCCAGAGGACACCAAAGACCTTATCCCGGTTGAGGCCTCCAACTTTGAGAAATCTTAATGCACTCTTGGGAAACTATTTTTTTCTATCCTAGTTTTAGAGTTTTTAGTTCAATGATGGAAAATGACCCTAGTGGCCCTATCTCTATAAATGATTTTGTTCTATTTTGTAACAAACTCAAGCCTTTTCTGGAATTACAATTTTGTGTTCGGTTTGGTTCCCCTATTAGTTGACTGACACAAAGCTATGAAATTTTGATGTAAATCTTGCTTATAGGAATAAAAAATTAACTTCACAAAAAGAAACAAAAAGAAGGATAAGGTCAAGAGTTTTATTAAATGGTAAAGTTGGAAAATATTTCAAATAACATTATAGATGAGTTATGAATTATTATGATTAAATTCACCAATAAATTTTAAGAGTTGTTTTAATGAATATGAATGACTCTCACACATGATAGATTAAGTTGTTGTTGTTTTTTTGTTATTCTAGTGTTCCACGGGGATGTATCCTTGAGGGTAGCGGGTGTGCCCTCCATGTTTCCCACAAGATGGGGGGATCCCTGGGGAGGCATTTCCCAATGTCATCCTTTTGGGGAGACATGCAAAAAAACAAGGGAAACATTTCCCAAGTATCGAGGATGTGTTTTCCAAAAAGGGAGACTTATGGGTATACCTTTAGAAAAGGGGTGCTTCTATTTGTCCCCTTAGAAAGGGGTGTTTCTAGGTGACCCACGAGGATCCAAAAAAGGATAAAATTTGAAGTTCCCAATTCCTAGCAAAACTAGAACCAAGTCGTAGAGTTCATCGAGACGATTCCAATGGTGCAAATGTCACCTTAGTCCGAGTCTGTATGAGGAAGAAATGCTCATATGAAGTTTGGCATAATCAACAAAAACATGTTCAGATGGGACCCCAAGGTGCCATGTGGAACTCCCATAAGCTGCCACATGGTAACCCAATCAGTAGGTATGATCAATAGATGGGAACCCACAACTAACATGGTAGCACTTGGTCTTGACACGTGGCATTAACGCAATGGACAAGTGGCTAGTTTAGGACTTGACACATGGTGCCCAGTGAATGGTTGAAGTAGAAATTGTGTGGATCAATCTGATACTACCACATGGCAACACATAGTTAGCCAATAACAAGTTTATGTGGCTTGAATGGGGGCGCCATCTGGCAACCCTCGGTTAGTCGATTGTGGTCAGTTGAATTCTGCAGTTTTATTTTGGTTATATTTAACCAACACGCCAAAGTGATATACCATTTGGGTTATGCTTGAAACAATATGTTAAAATTTGGAGTCCACAAGGTTTGACCCTATGACTTATCATCAACTAAACTATTTACATAGTTACGCTAGCCATGTGAGCCAATGACTCTCTTTGAAATATTTTCCCTAAATATATTATATATGTTGGACATTGGATAAACCAACGCTCCCCGTGTGTTTCGTGACATGGAATAATTGCCTCCCGTGGATCCTCATCTCTGGTGATGCGATCATTGACTAATACCCATGGGTTTTGTTCTAATGACAATCGTGATTCCCAACAAGTGGTATTACAGCATAGGTCACGAGTTCGATACACACTTGACTTGTGTTGGAGGGGAGATTGTTGGACATTGGATAAACCAACACTCCCCATGTGTTTTGTGAAATGGACTAACCGCCTCTCGTTGATCCTTATCTTTGGCAATGCAATTGTTGACTAATACTTGTAGGCTTTGGTCTAACAATAATTGTGATTCCCAACAATATAAATGTTCTTTATTTCATGGCTTGGGGGAAGAGCTCTTGTAGACCCATGAGCGGATGAGGACCTGCACATAATTCAATGCACAAAACCAAGTGGAGGTGGCCCATGGCCCAGTAAGGGCACACATTTTGAGATGGGGAATATTCTTAAGAATATTCTGCCAAAATATTTTGATTTGTTGTGGCACAAATTTTGAGGGGTATGTGATAATCTAGAAGCTGGTCAAGTTTAAACTCATTTTTCTCAAACTTTTGCAAGAAATCCATTGGTGTAGTTAGAATTAGGATATGAGTAGTAGATCTGAGAGCTCATGGTAGAATCCAACATATGTTAATTAAAAATTGGCACAAACTTTGAGATATTCTTGCACATGTCAGAAGGTGGTTGTGTTCATACTCTAAAGTTGTAGAATTCAGAGGCAGAGCTGCTAGTATGGAGTATGCTGCAGTCTAAGAAGAGGACTTTGGGTCATCCCCATATGTGAGGTATTGCCATGTATTTTCCATTACTTTGCTAAGATAATATATAGGCCTCTCCATTTTGAAGCTAGGTATGGAGACGCAGCTCACACATTGCGAGTGAACTCCATTAAAAAATCATGGCGCATTGCCTATATTGTCTTCATTTTGTGTTGCTTCTTCATGGATGTTGCATTTATGGTATTTTCGTGATTTTTAAGAAATTTTGTTTAACATCACCGAAGAAAATATCTTGGATCATGTTGATATCAAAGTGGTCTTCTTTGATGTGAATTGTGAGTGTGGATTCTTACGAGGGGCCAACTCAAAAAAGGTAAAGGAAAACACAAGTATTTTAACCTTGAGATTGGATGTGCAACATAAAGAAAGATAATGGCGGAAAATGACATATGCACAGAGAATAAGCATGCTTTCCACAAGGCCTTCTACCAGATGGAATATTAGGTAGAGAATTTGTTTGCAGATTATGAAAGGAGAATATCAAAAGAGGGAAATAAAGAGGGAGATCCCACAAAAGATAATGCGTATGTACACCAAGGAGCTAGAGGAGAACCTCTTGAATCTCCATCTTCAAGTTCAAGCCCTTCATTTTCCCCTCATTCTCATCATCGAAATAGTTATCAAAGAAATGATTCTAAAAGGACATTTTTTTTGTTAAGCTTGGTAAATCCATTCCATTTTCTATTATATAGTAGGCAAATTTACAGCACACAGATTAACCGATGGCCTCAACTTGCCCCAAGGGGAAACCAAGTCCGTTGGCCACTGGTCAGCGTTATAAGCCATCCAAAACCAGAATTGTTTCAGTCTTTCTAGCTAGGCCTGATAAGTCTCAATCTCATGTCTAGATACTACATAACTGTAAAAACTAACATATGCAACAAGGAAATTAAAAGCTAGCCGCATAAACCAAAATTATGCATGGGGGAATTTAGTCTTTCTGCTCCTTAGAGGCATATGTGACAGAAGAAGGATCTTCAGCAGTAGCCCTTGGCATTCCATACAACTCCAGAATGCAGGGGATGTGTAAAAACTAACATATGCAACAGGAAAAATAAAAGCTAGCCACATAAACCAAAATCATGCATGGGGGAATCTAGTCTTTCTGCTCTTCAAAGGCAGATGCGACAGAGTAGGATATTCAGCAGTAGCCCCTGGAATTCCATACAACTCTAGAATGCAATGGATGTGGCGGTGAATCCTATCCATCTTGACATCTTGTTTTTGCAGCTAGAAAAGATTTTTTTCCATATCTTTTTTGTAATTCAATAGTCCCTGGACTGTAACCACCATCCCGACATAGATTTGTTCCATCGTCTTACCAAGAGGCTCTTCACTAAGTAATACAGGTAGAGCGTTTGTTTAAACTGTGTAATTTTCCCTCGAGTATTCCCTGCATCCAGGACCAGCGACCTCCAATTGTCCAACTCATCCTCAATCCCGCTTTCTTGCTAATATCCTCTTCTCAGTCTTCCATCAAATTTTGAATTCCAGCATCCATCCTACCTTGGTATGCCGCAACTACCTCTGTGATGAGTTTCTCTAAAGGTTTACGACCCCTGCGAGCTTTCGACGTGCTCGATCCCTTGTTTGTCTAGGGGGCTGGGCCTCTCCTATCGTGCCCGTGTCCTCTTGCTGCACAAGCCATGACCTGTTCGACAGAGCCCTGTTGACATCCAAACGAAGTTAGATTCGTCAAAATTTTCTCAACACCCCACCTTTGCCATTCATGAATTCCTCTCCTCCATACTTCTTCGCGTGAGTGTAAGGGTAGCCCAAAGACCATAGATGCCAGAGGGGGGTGTGTTTTAGACTCTTCTCCCAAGGCCCATCATAGTGCCCCTCACCCTTGCTATGGATTATATGTCGGTCGTCCCGCTGCATCTCAAGTCGAGTCCGCAAGCCCTTCCCGAGCCTGGCAGGATGCCTGCAGTGATTCCATATTCTTGCACCCTCAGCCAGTAGATGAATGCCTTGGCTTCGTTTGCTCCTCTGACAAGTTTGCCACATAGGGTTCCTAGCTTTGCCTTCAGTGCCATACGGGTTCCAGCTCTTCCAATGGTTTCTCTGCATCCTATTGCCACGGTTGTATCCCCATCCCCCTGCCCTCAGCTCTTTCTATCCTCTCTCTTTAGCTCCTAGCCCCTCTGGAATTGCAATGGTGTTATCCCTTGTCCCCACGGCCTTAAAAACTATGCGTAGACCTGTATAGCTTCACAACCCGCTTTTTCCCACTCCACATCCATGGTTATGGCCTAATTAGGAGAGAGTAAAAATGCAAAACCAGGCCATGGCATGCCCTTTCCACCACCCTTATCACCCATAAAATTCTAATCCCCATTGCGTTGGGCGTTTCCCCTCCCTTCCCCCCAACATAACCCCAACCAGATCATAGAATCAACACAAAGATATGACCAAATTATATACCCAGATTCAGGCTTCTGTCTGCGACCAAGGTTCCCCTCTTGTTGTTGACCTTCCCCAGCTCTATATTTCCACCCTTCTTCACAACCATTCTCACCTGTCCTACATGTCTAATGGCCTTGTCTTCTCCACCACCCTACCTTATTCCCTTCCCCGCCACCTTGCCCACTTACCATCCATGCATTCATTTAGAAGGACACTGCACCCCCTGCCTTGAGCATGTGGGGGGCGTCGGTTATTATGACCCTCATACTACACATATAGACTCCCAGCGTGGCCTTTCTGACATCGACCCCCATCTCGATCGGGGGCTAAAAAGCCATTTTTAAAGTTATAAGTGAAATTTGATTTTCCCATGTTTATTTGAGAATCTAATGCAAAGAAACTAAACAATTGGATTAGGTAGATTGAAGTCTATTGTTGTATACAACAAATCAATGAGGATGAAGTAAAATCCAGTTGTAATCTCTTTAGTTGGGAGGCAAAACTCTGTATGCATTAGGTGAATTTTTAGGTCTAAAATGGGCCTCTAAGAAAATTATAAATAATAGTGGAAATAATAAAAAAATATTAGATCACATTATCAAATTTTAGAGGGAAAAAAGGAAAAAAAAAAAATTCAACTCGTATTTTCAACTTATCTCCCTATGGGTTTAATCAAATTTCGAGCGGAAACACTCGTTGGATGCAAAATTTGATTCCTCATCCAAGGAATACCAATGTTGCATACTTTCGATGGACCAGGTTACACAAAAATGAGAAATACATGAAAAGCATGATTGCAAAAGCAAGGGTTTAAGGTAAGTTTTGCATTTTATTGTTTTTTTTTTTCTTTTGAATTTTAATTAAATCTAAATAGGAACAAAGATCTTCCATGGGGTCTTGGATAGATGGCGATCATGTGCTATGCTAAGACAATCCTTGATGTGAAGTCACAGGTTCAATTCCCCATCCTGATTAGGGTGATATATTAGACATGATGAAGATGTAGTCCTGCCAAGATTGCTTAAAAAAAACAAGTAACAAAGATCGTAATAATTTACTAGTAAAATCTATAGTAAATTTTTTATTATAAAAGGTTTTTAAATTATATATATATATATATATATATATATATATATATATATATATATATATGTTTTTTAATTATTTTTTTTTCGCTGAATTGTGAATAAATCTAACAGAAATTGTAAAATATTTTAACAATAAAATTTAAGCTTCTTGTTATCCAAGGTTTTTTAATGAACCACCATACCTTTCAACTTTTGATCTTTTAGTGGATCCAAAATATTTTGCAGCTCTAATCTGATCTTCTCTTGCAAATGATCTCTCTTTTAATTAAACCCTAATAGAAATTGTAATTTTTTTATTAGTAAAATAAACAATAAAATTTAAAACTTACTATGCAGGTTTTTGAGTGAATCACCATACCTTTTAGCTTCCGATCTTCTGAATAGTTATATTGCTCCAAAGTATTATGTTGCTGCTGCACAATGCTCCTAGTATATCTCTCTTACAAATCACTCGCTTGAAATTCTGGGTAAAATAATGAAATTGTGAATAACTTTTTACTATTTAAAAGATTTTATGAAATTAGGTTTCAAAAAATCAATTGCTACTTGTTTTTGAAATTTATAAAAAGAAAAAAAATCATTTTTTTTTATCATTCTATTTCTCCGCACATTGGTGCGTTCAATACTCAAGCGCATCTGTGCGTTTATATAAAAATCACACCAACATTTACGGGGTGCCATATTTTTTCAACGCACCGACATGATTATTTTTTTTTCAAAATCCTGAAACGATGCTATTATTTTTTCAATGGAACGCTGCGATATATATTTAAAAGAGCACCGAGATGGTGTAATTCGTTTTTATTTTCTAAATTCGGGAAACAATTGTGTACCAGTGTTGTTTTTATTTAAACATAATAGTGCATTTTTATGCGAAAGAGAATTGATATGATAACTTATTTTTATTTTTATTTTTTTGGAATGTTGGAAAAAGTACAAGTATTATTTAAATGCATTGGTGCGCTTATTATTTAAACAGACCAAAGCAATTTATTTTGATTATCGCACCGGTGGGAGTTAAAAGTTATCTGAAATCTTATTTTCACATAAAATGACATATCAATATCAAATTATCCTTTAGGGCACATTCACATGAATTATAGTAGTTCATGGTATACATTTTCTACTTAAAGTCGCCTTGTTCTTGAAAAATGGTTTTGAAACTATATTAAAATTCAGATTATGGTTATATGGTTCTTGAGATTAATTTTAGATATTCACACAAAATTTTATTTCCGATTTTTCTCAAATACATGGACAAAATGTCAATAATATCAAATGGCCAATTCCTCAAATTTTGGCCCATTCCATATCGCTGATCAAAGTCCTTCACAATGTTCTCCCTATCCATCTCAAGTAAATCCATATTTTATTTATATTTCGATTGTCTAATTGATTTTTTTTTTAATCCATGTCAATTTGAATAAAAATCTATGCAAATTATTTGTAGGATCCAGATTCAGAATTGAGTTTAGATACTAAAAATATTACTCCATATTATTTTCAAAAACATTGGAATTAGCTCTTATCAAGAGTAGCATATCACAAACATTTGGTAGGTGAAAATGGATAGCCTCTTCACCTTGCCAATTGGAACAAGGCATCTTCTAGCCGCAATCATGGATCAATGATGGTAATAATTGTTTGGTATACTGAAATTTCAATAAACCAATTGCATTGTAGTGCTTACTAATATCATTGATATTGGTCTAATGATGTTCAATATTTTTTGAAATTAGGATTATAGTGATGATGAGCAACCCAACTATCATCTTCCTGTGCACCCCACTAAAAAATCAAATCAAGAGACAGTTTCATTAAGAGAAAGACTCAGAGATGAAGCATACAAAGAATGGTTGAATCAACCACCTACTCAATTCCCACTATGTCCAGATTCACCAATTAGGAATGACTACAACAATAGAAGGTCTTCATCACAAGTTGGCAATGGAGGCAATCAAACAGAGGTTGGTATGGATGATTACTTATGAGATACGAATTCCATGGAGGAAATGTTGTTATATTCATTCGAGAAAGATGAGCTAGGGGATGATGCTCATATCATTGATACCTTATTTGAAAGCCTGAAATATTTGGACTTGACAACAAGTCAAAGTCTATTCAACTGGGGACAACGATGTTGTTGTACAACATGAAATATAAGTTTGGCATGTCAAATGCAGGTTTCTCGACAATATTGAGGTGATTTACTTGCATGATCGACCAAGTTCCTTATATTTTGTCACACAATCAAATTTAAAAATGGTCGATTTTATGAATGTTAAATATTGACATTGTACAATTATATTCCCCACCAACTACAAGATATTTAAAGATAAGGTTCTTCCGAGTGATAATGTCTTTCCAGGTAGTTGCGAAGAGGGAAAGCAGTTGTTGAAAACGTTAGGTGTTGAGTACATATCATACCACGCATGTCTGAATGGTTGTATTCTATATAAAGGAGAATATGCTAACAAAGAGATATGTCGAAAATGTGGGCATGACAGGTACCACAATTAAAAAAAAGGGTAAAACACATGGTCCTCATCATAAGATATCGAGGCACATGCCTATAATCCTATGGATTCAAATACTCTTTCATTATAAATAATTAGCTATGTTGCAACGATGGCATGCCTCACACAAAAGTGATTAAGGAATTATGTGAATCCCAACAGATTCAATAGCTATGAAGCATATAGAGGATACATGGCCTAAAAACTTCAAGGATGATATATAAAGTCTACGACTTAGCATAGCCATGGATTGTATCAACCCATATTCCCTCCAAAACACAACCTATTATTTTTGGCATGTAGTAGTGATCAATAACAATAACCCCCCATCGTTTTCCATGAAGAATGAATATCTTATGGATGTCTACTTACAGCCATTGGTATATGAATTTAAGGAATTATGGGAAGGGATATGTATATGATGTATCAAGACCCATCACAATAAAGAGGATTTTTACATTGTATAGCATATGTTCTTACAAATACATGATTATCCAAGCTTAGGAGTTTGCTTTGGTAAATTACATTCTTAATGATTTGTTTAGTAACAAATTGTTTCTCATATTAATTTGATTAATTGCAATTTTTTAGATCTTCATGGTCGCTAACGTGTCAACTTGTATACAATAATTTTGTAGGTCTTGTAACAAAATGCTATCATGGATGTTAATGTTTTCGACCTTCTGTGAAGGTTAGGTGGTCTGAACACTTGCGAAAGCCAATGTATGACTTCTCCAAGGTATTCCTCCCAAAAGAACACCCTTATAGAAGAGAAACATCTGCTTTCAATGGTAAACCAGAGAGAACCCAAAGGCCTACAATAACAACACCAGCTGGATGGCTTAGAGCATATGAGATAGAGAAGGAGAAGGAGTTTGTAGAAATGTTTGATTCAAATGAGGTGCCTATGTTCGATGATCCAGATTTATTTGACACCTACGCTGAGAAATTTTCCATTGGGATGAAAAGGAAATCTTTCTTTTATGAGCTCCCATATTGGGAGCATCTTAAGATTTCCCACTTACTAGAACCCATGCATATATTTAAAAATGTTTTGTATTCTTTATTGAGGCACATATTGTGAAAGAAAGTGACACATTGGTTGTTAGGAGAGAAATTGTTTCTTCAAAAACTAAAAAGAAACATTGGCCAAGACAAGAAACTAGAGGAGAGGTTGGCCCCTCTTGGTCTTTCAAAGAAGGTGATGTCCCATGGAATTTAAAGAAAGATGATATTTATTTGGCAAAGGAAGTTATAATGAATGTGAGGGTTCCTTTTTTATATGGGTCTTCACTATGGCATTGCTTCACTATGGATGATCATTTTTTGGGGTTGAAATCGCATGACTATTTGAACATTCTAAGAGTAAGTATGTCAAAAACCTAATTTTATTATTTTTATTTTTTATTTTTTTATGTAATGGTATATTTTATAATTAATTTTTGTATAATGTACTATTTACTATTCAGTGTCATTATCCTTTGCTTGTGCGTGGGTGTGTGAACCATGACTTCTCCCAAGACCTACGACGTGCCATATCTAAATTATTTATATTTATACGGTGGATCACATCAAAGGAGATCCATATGGATAGAATTCCATGGTGGCGTTAAGAGATAGATGAGATTGTTTGTCTGTTTGAGAAGGAACTGCCGACGAGTTTCATGGACTTGCAAGTTCGTCTTCTAATTCACCTAGTAGATGAGGTTGAATTAGTTGGGGTCATTTCTTGTCATTGGATATTCTTCTTAGACAGGTACACGAAGAAATTGAAAATTTTTATTCGACAAAGGGAAAAACTTGAGGGGTCTATGGCAAATGGGTATATATCGTATGAGTTATTCTATTATGCTAGTGAGTACATCAAGTAAATCAACAACACACTAGGTGCATTGGTTTGGGATGAAGAAAGGGATGAAGACAAAAGATAAGGGGAGATTCTCGAAACAAATTGAAAGAGAGACATGATAAAAAGTGCAGGCTTATCACTTTTCAAATTACTACACAATAACTATTCACACTAAACTTCATATTAATGCATATTTGATCTCATATGTACTATATATATGTTGATTTGATTTCATCAACGAATTCAGAAATTGAAGCCATCAACAAATTCATTCTTTACGATATGGAAGCGACACAACTGTGGGTCACATTGTATGAAGAGAAGAGTAAATGAGAAGAGAAGAGGAGGAAATGAGACAGTGACAGGAAAGAATTCAAACAGTTGAATGGTAGAAGTGTTCCTTATCCTCACAATTTAAAAGAAAATATGCTAATGACATGCCGTAATAGTTGGGTTGATGATCAAGTCAGAGAGAAATATGGTGCATCTAGTCGTTACTCGCGTGCTGAAGATGATGCACTAAACATAGGGATTGGGTGTAGTAACTCGGTAATTATAATCTCTTTCTGCAAATTTTAACTTCATATTGCACCTTCGAATTATAACACACACACACATTTATATATATTCAGATTATTAGACACATGATACTGTGATTGTTTCACTTTTTTATAGATGCATTTGTTCCCATCTATGTGGGCATATGGACATCATTTTCTCACGGAGGATGCCGATGATGGATGCATGGGAAAAGATCGTGGAGTGGAATTCGAGTTCAACCAATCTAGCTATGCTTGCCACCACAATCAAAACCTAATGCAGGGGATAATAGGTTACATTGGAAATATACAAGAGATCATTCAAGTGGAATTCTCTTCATTCCAATGTGTTATTTTTAGGTGCAAGTGGTGGGACACCTTTGATCGGAATAATGTAAAGGAAGTTCGTGATAGTGGGATGATATCTATCAACTTAGAAAGATGTGGCATGAAGCTAGGGAGCTTTATGTTTTCCCAAAACACTGCAATCATGTGTGTTTTTACCTAGACGTGTTAGATAGGGATTGGTGGTTCATATTAATACATGGCCCTAGATCAAAACATGTTTTTAAGAAAAAAAATGTTATCATGCCAAGCGTCGGGGAAGATAATCAAGGTGATGACAATGGAGAGTGATATGTACTTGTGTTATTTCATCATTTATACTATTGTTGTATGTTTTTGTTTTCATTATTTCGCTAAGTATTTCCAATTGTTGTTGCTCCCTCTACTGACATCTCTACTACATGATTCACGTATAAAATACATCAGCCTCATACATTAAATATATTTTTTATTTATTTTTTATTAAAATAAAAATGTATTTATTAATAGGGAAGTATAACTTTCAATTAAAAAAAAAACATTATCGGTGCACCAAAATCGCAGTCACGCACCAACTTCGGTGATTTGTAAAACACAATCGCATTGTAGATGGTGCACACATGCCTATGACGCACCATTGTAAACTAAAAGGAGGCCTTATGCATGTATAAAATGTTTATTACATATTTTTATAGACCATAAGAGAAACAAATGGGCTTACATGGATGCATGAGAGGTTTTAATTTTTTCTTCATGGATAATGGAACAATTTTGACTTTTCTTTTTAATGGTTATTATAAATAAAAGTTGAATTAATAAATATTTTATGGCTAAGAATTAAATGATAAATAATGTGATGGTGATTAAGAGGCATTTGTAACTTTCAAATAGACTTGGTGATATGTTTTTCTTTCCTATTTAGATTAAGTAAAATAAATATTTTTTTTATGTATTTATAAGTAAATTATTTAAAGTAGACATGTCTTTGTAAGTTTGGTAATAATAAGTGATAAGGTTGCATAATAAGGTGTTGCGTGTGATATATTATTAAAATCTATCCTGCCCAAAATGGTCATTGAAGGTCATGAGTCCAAGCCATATACATCATGTCATTGAAAGTCACGAGTGTAAGCCATATACACCAGGTCGTTGGTTTGAAGGACCTCAATTGTACGATACAGAAGTGGTGTGAAAGACACGTTTACAATTTTTCACAGTGTTTGGTGTGTGACTGATAAGACCCATCAAACCCTAATATCACATCTTTTCTCCATACCACTTTCTTATTTTACCATTTGAACCGGTAGTGTTTAACAAAGTATAAACTTTTTATAGTTCCATTTCTAAAATCCATAATGCCATGGTGGTCTGTAGCAGGGACCTTTGAGATCCAGGTAAGACACCTGGAATGTGTATTATAGGACAACAATTAGGTGTTCTCCCTCTCTCTGTCCTCCCATGGTTAGACCTTATTGTAAGGGTCTACCATTTGCTCCTGCTCCTTTTGCTGCTCCCTTTGCTGACGTCTCTACTACATGATTGACATATAAAATACATCAAACTCATATATATATATATAAATGAAAAATGTTTTTATTAACATGGAAACACAACTTTCAACTTAAAAAAAATCATCAGTACGCAAAAAACACAATCATGCACCGAATCTGGTGCACTGTTAAACACAACCGCATCATAGACGGTGCAAACTTACCTATGACACACCACTTTTGGTTCACAAATTTACATTTTCATAGTAATGTGTCACACTTCTGCATTAGTGTGCACGTATAACATTTTCGCACTGAGACATAATGGTCACGTTATCTAATGCACCGATATATAGGTATATTTTTAAATATTATTTAGGCAGTGCATTGGGTAAATATGATAGCACTAGGGCGATCAGAACATACCAAGTGCACCACATTTATGATGGTGATTAAGAGGCATTTGTTTTAGTTTCAAATAGACTTGGTGATGCATTTTTTTTTTTCCTGTTTAAACGATGTAAAATAAATATCTATTTTTTATGTATTTGTAACTAAATTATTTAAAATAGACATGTTGTTATCATTGTGAACATGATGTATTATTAGCTGGGAGAAATGTGAAAAAAAATTAATTTTAGTGAATATCTCATGATAATTTAATTTGTATTTGTATTTTTTTTGTAAGCTTAGCATGACTACATCTTCATCATATCCAATATATAACCTCGATTGGGGTAGGGAATTGATGTGAGTTCACATCAAGGAGTTCCTTAACGAAGCATCTATCCAAGACCCTGTGGACTATACCCTGTGGACTAATTTGTATTATTTAAACTGTATTATTTAACTCATATTTATTATTAAAAAAGGTTAAATTTAAACCAATACAATAGCAAATAAAGAACCAAAATAACATCAAAATGTTATATCTTTATTACTAGAAAAAAATTTCTTTTTTGCCTCTTTAAGGGAGAACTTCCAATAGAGAAAACTCCCAACTACAAGTAACTTGATCACAAACCTTATTTTACATTTCTTTATCCCCATCTTTCGAGATAAATTTTTAATTTAAATTGGTAAGAGTTGCTATAACGATTAAATTTAAATTTCTTGAAAATCTCACAACTTCAGTAATAAAATAAATTTTATAAAAGTAGATTTTTTTTTGTTTTTTGTTTTTTTTAAAGTTGAATTAAATCTAAATTAATTGCCCCGAGAGGCACTCTACAACTCTATGGGAGAGATGTTGTCACATAACGTTACATTTAAAAATAGTAAAATAATAATTGAAATTAACAAATTAAAAACAATAATATGAAAATAAATTAATGTCGGCTATAATTACAATACTTCAATTTAAACCTTAATCTTATATAACTTTATATAGAGATATAAAGTAACAGAAAGTAAAAAAAAAATTAATTTAGCTTTTATTATGAGGAAGAATTGAAATGAGTAAAAAAATATAATTTACTTTTTACTACTAATATTATTGATATTACATTATGTGTAATTCATTTTGTGTTCCATTTACATGTGATATTTAAAATAAAAATATATTTACAGCAAAAAATATTTTACTGACAACCATAAGTATTTTATTTTACCTTTAATTATTTTATCGTTGTGAGTGTTGAAATATTTTGCTAATTATGTTAGACTGAATATCAATGAACTATGTAAGAAATAGAAAGATATTTATCCTAATTTTAGAATCATAGTTTCAATCATACTAAACTTTGTAATTTATAAAATATCTTTGCATTTTTTTTTAAAGTAAGTCGTTTTACATGGAATTTCATATATAAAAGTTTGATATAAATTCAACAATACATAATGTGTAATAAACATTATTTCATAAAAATAAACATCATGATGATAATTGCCTAACAAACATAAACATCATCTAAGATACACATTCAAATTCACTACCATCATCTAATTATATACATTTTAGTAGCACATATAAACGTCATTAGGTAGCATACAAATCTAATAATCTAATAGGGCATCATCATCGTAATCACATCTAATAAAACACAAAGATTTTAATCTAACACCATCACTACACACATCCTCGAATTAATATAAGTATCATGTCATATAATTGTTGTCAAGTACACATCTATCTGCAACCACATTAAATGAACATATCTAACATGACCTAACAATATACACATCAACACCAACATATAAATTAATTACATAAACATGAAGAAAAAAATTAACTACATCATGAATTCAAAAAAGTCAAATAACTGCATCATGAAGTCAAATAAGTGCAATCAAATATCTAATACAATAGACATAGTAGTGCTTGTAGCTTGGTCTATAGTACAAAATCATGGATGGTCAACTACTTCCTTATCAACTAAGTATGTTGAATTGATCTGAGGTGGAGGTTGACTAAGAGGTGGTTGGTCTGCAGTAGAAGGACATGGCTAGTCTACAAGAGAAGGTGGTCGGTCCGCTCTGTCAAGAGAAACATATGACACATCCTCTAGCGCTGGAATATTGACATCACCAGGTCATTACTAACAACCAATTGTACTACTAGAAGGATCACCAACACCTTTACGGCCATGATCCAATGGTGTGGCACGACCACTAGAAGCATCATCATCACCGTCCTCATCATCATGATCATGATCATCACCCTCATCATCATAATCATCATCATCATCACCCTCATCATCGTCATGAACACCCTCGTCATACAATGGATATGTTGCTGTATGATGCCCTACGACCCTCATCATTGTCAGTGTCGTACTATCTTCGATGCCATGTTTCATAAGAGACATCAAATCCCACTAATGTCCTATAGAGATCCAGGAACATCAAATCTATGCTGATATCTTGAGGCCTTGCAGGTTGAACTCCCCATCATACCAAAACTATGACCAATCAATCACAGTAGTACATTTGGCATCTTGCAGTAGGCCTCTACCCCGGATGCCCACGCCTCCCTAATGATGTGCCTCATCCTCACCCTCTTAGGCCTCACCCATCTCCTCATCTCCTTTGACATCCAGTGGGAGAGGAGGCATGCCCACATTGAATGTGTCAATGTCTACAAACTATATAGTACAAAAAAATATTTAGATAGTTTCATTAAACAATTTAATAAAACAAGTTAAAGGATGTGCTAGAATAAATTTGATTCTATTTCATTAAAACAAGAACATGAAACTAGATTAATTTAAAGAAAGCATTAATATTACCTCTATCACCTGGAGGCTCATCTGTTGTGAAGAAGATGTTGGGACACCCTCTCCAATCAATCCTCGCGTATGAATACCTCAACACAACAAACACATGGTCATCCACACGGGCTAGTAGCTCCAGTGCCTCACCCAAAACTTTGGCCGGGCATCATCTACCCCTCTTGGGCATCATCTACCCCCACTTGTGCGTCTGGGCCTCAGTGATTAGCCTAGGAGGGTGATGATCAAATGTAGGCCTCATCTCCAGAAAGCTCTCAAAAAATAAAGAAAATATCTCAGAAACAAAAGTGAAGGTCTCCCTCCCTTGTCTCGAAAATGCACGACATCTATCTAAAGTCATGCATAATTGTCTCAAAAAACTGGTAGACCATATGATGCAACGTGGAACCTCAATCAAATAATCAACATAATACAAAATATGGAAATTAATGCATTTCCCATCACCACAAGAATGTGAAATGGTGATGACGAATAATGAGAGGCACCCAACCTCCTTCCTAACAAAAGTAGAAATTCATAGTTGTCCACCAAGGACCTGAAAATATGATGGATGAACCACATGAGGCCTAACATATCTCATAGTGTATGCAAGCTGGTTCTAAGTTGCAACACGATAGGTGACATCAGGGAATTGGGGAAAATCCTCCACTCTCCCAGATAAGCCAATGATAAAGTAAATGTCCTCCTCAATCAGCCTATACCACAACGCAACACTGACACAAAAAGCCTGTTGCTAGACATTCCATTGGTGGATAAGATGCACCAATAGGACAGAGTGCACCTTCAAGGGCATACCCTCCTAATAGTAGTTCAGGAGATCTACATTCATCAAGCGTGCTCGGTTTGCTACAGTAATAGGGTGAGGGTATAAATCCCTCCCTCTCTCTCTCCCGTACCATGGTTGGACCATATTGTATGGCTCTGCTTGCTGGTCCCACTCCTATTGCTGCTCCCTCTACTGACATCTCTACTGCATAATTGACATATAAAATACATCAGCCTCATACACAAAATAAATTTTTTTAATTAAATGATAAATCTATTTATAAATATGGAAACATAAATTAAAATCTAAAAAAAGAAATTACTGGTGTCGTCAAAACATAGTCATGCATGGGCACCGATGCTCTTTCAAATACAATGACACTGGTAATTCTATGCACATAAATATGAAGCACCGCGTGTGTTTCAGAACTTTAACTTTTCATAGCAGTGTGACATACTTATGCACCGACGCTGATGTCACATCCTTCTTGGTGCATTTATATTTAGAAAACACACTGACACAACAAAGGTGTGTTATGTTCACACATCGAAACATGGTGCAACCTATAAATTTATAGGTCACATCACTATCGCTATGAGTAGAACAAATCAAGTGCACCGTGCATCAAGTTGTTCTTTTGTTTGTTGCAATAACAATGATGAATTAAACCTAATTTGCAATTATAATCCACTAAAAACTTACCTTATAAAGAAACATAGAGATTACTTGGACATTTGGTCATTGGGGAGGCATTGTGGACATGTAATGGAGAAAAACAAATTTTCACACTGTTTGAAAAAATTGGAAACTCAAATAGTGAGAATAGTAGTGAAAGGTGGTGAGCAAGAGAAGCACCATCGTTAGGGCACTTGCATGTGACAAGAGTCACACAAGTGCTTCAGAGCTCTCCTACATTGTAGATGGTAAAAATGAAAATTATTGCCGGAAGGGTTCTTTTATTTATTTTAACCCTCCTCCAGTGCACATCTCAAAGCACATCGAGGTGGGCTATATACAAAAGATCCATTTTTTTTTTTTTTAATTTAGAACAATCACGATGCTTTATCGAGATGCTTTGGGGCTTTATGTTACATGTAATGCATTGGCGTTTTGGTTTTACAATAACAATGGTATTTTTTAGAAATTAAAAATTTTCTATGAGTACGCTTTATACAATGCCCCGAGGCGTTGTTATATGCTTACCGCATTGGGCCATCATTTTCGAATAGCACCAATACATTTTACTATATGAAGGAGTATGGTGCTAGAGAATATTCAAGCACCGATGCATTAGGGTATTTAGTGCACCTTGGTTTTTTATTTTTCATAAAAAAAATATTCTACAGTGCACCATGTTATATATAGATATGATGCATGTATTGATAAGAGAGCACCAATGCACTTTATTAATTTAGACACATCGTCAAAGAAACATCCACTAAAACATTTGCCCACCCACCTTTGCTAGTGGCATCTACTACAAATGGATTTTTGGGTAATTTTTATAAGGGCCTTTGAAAAAAATTCACTAGAAGGTATTTTCCTTGTAGTAGGTTCAACCCAACCTATGGATGGGTGGTACATGGAAGTCTCTGACTTGGTTGGCATTTGCATATGTTAATATTAGTTATTTCTTTATTGTGATAAATGAGAACATGTACTAGTTCTTGTGTTGATTTTATGACTGATTTGTCATGGATTAATTCTAGCTATATGTTGGTTATAGGCATGGTTAAATAATGTTCTCTTGTTATGGATATTGTTCATGATTTGATAAGATATTGAATGGTTATGTGAATTCATGGCTAAGTAGTGTTGTTTCAGCTATTTTGAGAGGGCATTGAGCCTTCGTGATGGTTCTCTGATGAATTGAAGAATATATGGAACATATATGCATTCATGACTTGTAGTTTTTATGTTTAACATGTGTTTGATGAAACGATATCATGGGTTCGAAAACTTTTGAGAAAGACCTAGCCTTAGTACTTGGCATATAGAATTATCATCACCTTAAACTTGATTTCAGAATTTTTTGGGTTGTTCTAGGTAGTGGCCTGTAGGCTAACCCTGAAAATGTGGCATTGATTTCATGATCACAAAAATGGAACTGGGAAATTTCAGTTGTAACCACATGGAGGGAGGATTTTGCATGTGGCTAGGTTGTGAGATTAGTTAAAAGGAAGTTCCAACTCAGGGTCTGAGCACCAGGGGTCGTGGTCTAAAAACTAGGTGATTTGATGTCCCTGAGAGGTGCTAATATTTTTCTAGTTTGTAGTCCCCACTTCCATAACTAGAACTCAAATGTTGGGTTATAGGTGCTTTGCATTGGAATAGCAACTAACAACAAAGAAAAATAACAAATATTATATTCCAATGGATCCAATCAACTCTTTATTGACAAAGATGTTAAATACTTGGTGCTCCAAAAATAAAACAAAAACACAACGATGTTTGATAATAGGTCATTTGGTCTTTGTGCATAAGGGATGGTAGTTAGATTGGAGAAGAAATCACTCGTCAGATTTGTGAGGTATTAATTTATGGTCCCTGAAATTCTCAAATTAGAAACACTGAAGACTGTTTGGAAAAGGTTAGTTTTCGAATTGTGGTTATTAAGCTCCTAGCGTGCTTATTATTATTACGCTCCTCTCATTCTTATTAGGCACCCATATTCTTATAATATTTCATTATGGACCATTATAATTTTGAATGTTTGTGGTCTTCCTATCTACAATTACACCCTCCAACAAATTCATTGGAACATAAATAGTAGAATCCCATTAGCTTGTCTAGGCCTATCAATACGTAACAATTTTATTGCTTATATTAGATTCTGAAACTATAGTGTCAGTGACAATAAAACAAAGTTTGAATGTTTGAACCTTATTTTTGTTTTGCTAGATTCATGACTTTAATTGTTGGAATAGGGCTAGTCTAATGGTCATCACTTGGAAGAATCATGGTCCCTAAAAGCTCAAAATGGTAAATGCTTGGGGTTCATGTAGGGAAATGGGCATGGAGACAAGATTCCCTGAAGCAGGTGAAATCCAATGTGTCATTGATGACTAGTCTCCTATCCATCTCAATCCATCACCGCCTGAAGGGGGTGTGTCGCTAGGAAAGTGTGGCAGGTTCAATCTAAGTTGACCAGAGAAGGATGAAGTAGGTTTTGGGGTGATGTTGGAAGGCGGTGGATGCACAATCAAGATTCGATTCCAGTGTCCAATGATATGCAAGATAATAGTGATATGGCCTAGCCTTTACATCAAGCAAAAATTATACACTATTTTGTAAGAGGAATATTTCAAGATATGTGTATGTAGGAAACAAGGAACATATATAAAACAACAAAAGATTCCTATATAAAAACATATCCTTTTAAGTAAAACTAATATTTGACATCGAATGAAAAGGTTTCATTTTTTTCTTAAACAATATTCACCAAGAATTGACATCATTCAAGCCATAAAACTTAGATTGACTATATTCTACAATCCCTTTTACTTGAAATGGATATTGCATCATAAAAATTCCTCGAAGGAAGAAGAATTGGTTAGCTATATCCCAACATGAAATAAAATGAAAGAATACAAAATATTCAACTTGAACAACTTGTAAAAGTATTACTACCCAAAAAAATTATGAAGAGAAAAAAAAAATTCTTTAAAATCTAGTAAAAGAAAAGGTGAATCAAGCCTTTACCTAGTAAACACATTGGAGATGTCTTCCTAGAATTTGTAGAACTTAGAGTGGAAAAAATGGGTCGCACAACGCGAAGAAGGTGGAGTAAGTGAGGATTTGATTAGTGGGTGTTATTATCTAGGGAGAACATGGGAAGAAATGTAACGGTGTCCCGATGAAGAAGGAAAATTTGATTGAGGAAGAAGGTAGAGTTTGATCATGACGTAGAAGTTAAAGGGTCAAGGAAGAGGGTCAAGTAGATCTGTGGTGGGTGTGGATATTTGAGGATGGATGCAATTCGTGCTCTGAAACCCAACCAAAACAATGTCAATCTAACTGAAATAGTGTTGATATGTTGATAAACACAATAAATTAATGCAAGTGGAGACAAATATTAAAAATTATATAAATTAGTTATTAATGATTAATGAAAAGACAAATTATTTATTAACAAGTGCAATATGTCACTTTGCTGCTTAGTACGTGCCTCTTATGCATAAAAGCAAGAAGTTATTATAGCTAAGATAAAACGAATACTACGATATTTCAAAAAACATTTAGGCTATAAATAGGAAAAAATAATATTATTATTTTTTAAACTTATTGGTCTCATAAAGATATTGGATGCCAATTCTGCTAGTTCACACATACAATAATGTTTAATAAGACCAAATTTGGTTGATGGAATTTTAAAAAAGGTAAAATAATTATTCGATTTGTTTTAAAATTTTATTTATATATTTGAAATTATTTTAATAAATCCAATCACAAATCATTCTGATTTTTTATGTGGTTATAGGTTTAGAAGTTGGTATTGTAACAAATAATTTTTAATTATGATTTAATATGGGTGTATATGGAATATCTATAATAATAAATAAATAGACAAATTTTAGTTGAATTATTGGATGTTTTGGCCCTTTTAGAGGTACATTTCTCGATCAATTTTGTCTTATATCTACTAGGGAATTGTAATCAAAATAATATAAAATATATTTTCTTATTCCATTGGAAATATCAACAAGTGAATTTGATCAATTAACTTAATATGTGATTGAGTACTTAATATTGCAATTAATCTTTATTATATTAAAAATACTTTTTGAAAATATCATAAAAGAGATAGCGTTCATTTGTAATAACAAATTTCTATATGACTGCTAATTATATAATTCATATAATTTCGTTAATTTAATTGATAAAAAT